>JZLH01S0597516.1:2250-14861 GCA_001188425.1 Eucidaris tribuloides
ATGCTGAGCTCTCTGCAAGTTTTGTGAGTTATATCTTTTTTTATTTTCTTATGTGTTACAGTTATACTAATAATAAAACAAACACATTATTGTCATAGTTTCATTAAAAGTTTTTGCTCCCGAAAAAAATAATACTCTATGTGTGTGTGTATGGACATGTTGTTTATGTAATCATTCATTGGTATTTGTGTTCAAATATCAATGTCTTGAATTTGCTATAACTCATATCATTTGTTAAGATTCAGCAAGAAGTAGGCCACTTATACTATGACATATGGAGGGCAATAAACAAATTTCACAAGGTATCCAAAATCGAGGGCAGGAAATAAAATTGTAATATCTGGGGTTACTTTCAGCCTTGAATTTAGTTGATGCCAGTATGTTATTGCATTGAACCCTATGAGGATAATTTAGGCCTATTTGTGATTCTTTAGGGGGCTATTTGTTAAATTTGCGGGGCGGCGGGCTAATTCGCCTGTCGCCCTGACTGTACTTTCCTATGTGCAAACATGATATCCTCATTGGTGATGACACAATATTTTTTATAAACCTATGAAAATGTTTGAAAATAAGTGAAAATAAACAAAATAATGTAACATTTCAGTGTTTATTTCATTCCCAAATGCCATTAAATCATTACATTGTTTATTCCAAATCATTTGGATGATTTCCTGAAGGAAACACTCCCTTCTAAAACGTTGAAAATTTAACATTAACAAAAGTACTTCATAAAGGAACAAACGAGAAACAGAGTAGCTAAGCCAGACCGCCGGGGCAAGCAAGTGAACAGGACCCGTATCTTGGCATTCTCCTGGGCCGCCAGGCCAAGGCTGGATTTCAGTGGCTAGGTAGCCTATTGAGGTTGTTTCCAGCTGCTCCAAATTTGCCACTTTTTGACCCAACGCCCCCCAAAAATCAGGCTAGAATTTCAGAAACATAATTTCGTACACTCCTGTGACATATCTGTGGTTCAATTTATCACTTTCAAGTGTAGAAATTTACCACCAAAATCGTAAGTTAGAGCTTGAAATACGATTTTTACCACACCATTTAAAACATGAAGAGCTAACTGGCGCGAATTTGCCGATATCTATGCAACTTGTAGAACTTTTAAAAATGTCATATTAAACATTCTGCTCACCTTCTCTGCTACTTGCAGTAATTCTTTATTGCATTATTTCCAATATCTTTAAAGTTCTTGCAAGAATTTTTGGTGATCTTCATTTTCTTTTCTTGATGCAAGCTTTCTCTTCCTGAATTAGTTGGAAGTGCACTGGCACATGTACTGTACTGCCTCGCTAATTCGACTTTGCTTCCCAGGCCCGCTAATTTTGCGTCTTTGGAAAATCACATTACTAGCAAGAAATTGCCGGATTTTTAGCTAGCCTTTGCTCTGCAAAAATGACCATTTATTTCTTTTAGTGATTTGGTATTTTTTAAAGGAAATTTGAGGCTATATTAACTGCTGGCAATAATTAAAGAATATATTTAGCTGTAAATTTCGCGGGGGCGAATTTTTAGATTAATCATTTTGAAAATCGGCGCGCTCCCGATAATTTTCCGACGGTGGCGATTTTGTAGTTGCGTTCTCCGTTTTGTAATGAGCAGCGCGGCGCCGATCTTTGCTTGCTGATTTTAGGAAAATTGACACGCAAGGTAATCCATTAATTTTTATCACAAAAATCACATTTACACTTTGAAATTTTTACTTGCCCGATCGGGCCACCAAAACCTCCATATTTTGGAATTGTGGTGGCCCGACATCCAATTTTGGTGGCCCCAGGCCACCGGGCCACCGCTAGTGTCGAGCCCTGCATATTATGTACATTATTTCATGGCACTAGTAATATTTTTACATCCAGTTTTAACAATATAAAATCCTTTTTGGCTATAACAGCAATGAATAGTTCAAAATCTAGCTTTGTGATGATACCGTACCTAAATTATTACTCGGAGACTTGAAGATGTTTGATAACAAGCATATTAAAGATTATGATATGGTAAATCTTGCGATTTTAAGATGATACTCGGCAAGATTTTCAAGCACTCACAAAAACATGATCACATTAATTTCAAGAAAAAACATATTTCTAAATCACTTCTTGCCCTCAAATTTGGACATATGAAAGAGGAGTGTATGTAATGTACTTTTTAAAAATATCAAAATATCAGATTCAACTTTTCAAAACTAATTTGACTAATAAACTTATTTACATGAAAACTAATACTGTGATTTATCATTTGTTTTGTAGAGACTGGTCACATACATAGGAACAGTGATTTTCCATCTACAGGGTGCGACATAAGCGCTTGCCCGATGGCCCGGGGCAAGTAAACATCAGATTCGGGCAAGTATTTTGGAGTGTCAACTAAAAATACTTGCCCGAATCGGGCAAGCAAACATTTGTAAAGCAAACCTACATAATGGGCCATAAAATACTAATATTGTATTGAAACAAAAATTAACTAAATGGTTGTTTTTATGGAGGAAACGCTGGCTAAAACATCAGCATTTTTTGGCTCATAATGCGATCTCCAAAGTCGCAAAATGAGCGGACGGGATCGGAAATGAGAGCCGCGCACACAGCAGCTTTGATATTGAAGGAGGATCTACCAGAGAGATTTGGGTGGTCTTCTAATCAGTCCAGGAAAAACACAAACATCGCGGAAAATTGCAGCAAGGATTGAAAAATTATAGAAAGGGTTCAGTAAGAACTGACTGAGAGTACCAGTAAAGGTAAGGAGTATGCTTAAAATCACCAGAAAATATATTACAGCCACCTCCCAAAAGTTCGCTAAATAGCCGACTAGAGATTGCTTAGTCCCACATGTGTTAAATGGTGTATTGTGTATGTAAAAATCGGGAATTCCAAAACTAACTTACGATATTGTTGATAATTTTCTGCACTTGAAAATGATAAATCTGACCATGAAAATATCATAGGAGTGTCAGAAACTATATTTGTGATATTATAAGTGGATTTTTTTAAAGGGATAAAGTGGCAAACTTAGCAGCTGGAAACATAGCTTCATGACCCTTTCAGTCACTGAATTTATACCCTGGCCTGTGGGGTTGGAAGATGCCATGTGTGGTGTCCAGTTCACCAGCTACAGTGTTTGGGAATTGTAATTATACATTTCTGAGAGGATAATATATTTATGAATTTTTCAATGTCTACAGATTACCTCTTGGTGGTATAGGTGGTGATCCGGTGTGGGGAATAATGACCCCCCCCCCTCAGTTTTTTTTTTCGTGGGAGGGGGCTGACCCCCCTCCCCTTGATTTTTTAAGCTTAATTTTTCCCCTAATTTGTTAGCATTTTTGATAGATTTTCTATACACTGTCAAAGTACTAAACACTTTCCTGTAACACGTTATAAACACTTTTAATTAGAAATTCTGTGTATCATCTACATGATATCAAAAGTTAATGGTTATTTTTGGGAGACTTTATAAACACTTCAACAAGTTTAATTTGAAAGTTGTAGAATTGTAAATCATAAAATATGTCAAATATTTTTTCATGAACACAAACACTTAAGTGTTTACATCTTCACAAAAAATATTTGTTGATGCATTTATGATTTTCATTCCACGTAAACACCTAAACTTGTTTATGAAACATGTTCAAGTGTTTATGAAGTGTTCCAGAAATAAATATGAACTTTTGATATCACATAGGTGATACACAGAATTTCTAACTAAAAGTGTTTATGATTTCTAGATAAACATGTTCAAGTGTTTATAAAGTGTTACAGAAAAGTGTTTGTAAGAGTGTTAAATACTTTTACAGTGATATACATGTAAAAAAAAGATAAAATATGATGGCACAGTAAAAATTTATTAAGGGTGGGGAGAGGGGGATTTCAAATTTCAACATTTTATAACAATGACAATAATTAATGACATGTTTTTTTTCCGGTGCAAAGGTGTAAATTATTTTTCCTTTGCTGTGGCATCCCCTCCCCCTGCCCCCACACCGCCACACACAACATGAAATTGCTGCTACCGCTTGCTGGAACACAATGTCATAATCCTTAAAAATGTAATCATTGATTTTGATAAATGCAATAAAAATTATTGATGCAAATGGATAGGTCTATGTATATTTCTATAAATTTATATTCATCACAGACCACAAACAGAGCAATATTTCTATTATTTTGTCGGGCAAGCAAAAATTTCATTCGGGCAAGCATTTTTCAGCTGTTTGAAAATTCACTTGCCCGACCGGGCAAGTGGCCAAAAAAAGTTATGTAGCACCCTGCATCTATAAAAAAGAAGTTTCCGTTTTAAAAATCTGGGATTTCATTTCAACCTGCCTGAAAAAAGGAAATTCCGTTCTGCCATAAAATATGTATACATGAAAAAAATGACAATTCTGTTAGCATTAAACCTTATACAAATAGTTTCCTGCTGTTTCTGCACATTTTTGTCAACTTGTTTGTTTTGTTTTTTCTTTCAAAAAGTGAAAATTCTGAGAAAACAGAGGTTTTCTGTGACTTTCTGTTTGAAAACTCACTTTCTGTTTCAGGTTGTCATTTCTGGAAATTCCATTCATTTTCTGCTATCGGTTAAAATCACTGTCCCTACATACAATGAACACCATTTTTCGGTTTGTTAAAAAATAGTAAGGAAACTGATGTCATGTCTCAATTTTCAATGTTGAATCACTCATGTACTGGCGATCCTTGTATGGCCATACATGTAGGCAAGCAGCACTGACAAATGTTTGAAGCCAGAAAGGGTTATTTGATGATAGAATAGAGTATCAAACTGGACTTGAAATAGAACAAGAGGAAAAATTCATTTCAATACCATGTTTCCTGGATGAAAGAATGGGGTTGTGAACTGGACTTGAAATAGAACGAGGGGAAATATTCATGTCAATTTCAGGCTTCCTGTCCCAGATTTCAACACATTGACAGGTGGCAGTTTGGGGCAATTTGGTGTATGTGGTGTCAGCATAGTTAGCTTATCCATGGTCCATATTGCACATGGACATGCATCGCCCTTTCAGGAATTCATGTGTCTTTGAATTTCAATGATGCATCAGTAACAGTTTATGCATATTTTCCCCTGTTTGATCAAATGACGATCACCACAAGTTATACAAGAAAACGGGAAGACAAATCTTTGATAAATGTAATGTTATGCATATATGTGCAGAAAAAGACAAACAATATTCATTTCCTGAAACAAATGTGTAGTTATATTCAGTGTACTCTCGTTATAAAGAACACTGATATAACAAAATTTTATTATAAAGAAGTAAAATCTCTGGTCCCACATCTTGCATTTCCTTTGTATTCCATTGTTTTCGCATTCCTGATATAAAGAAATTTTGTTATAAAGAAATTTCGTTATAAAGAAAAAATTTATGGGTCCCAAGGACTTCTTTATAACAAGAGTGCACTGAGTAGCATGTTTCAAGGCAAACCTTTCCTTGTTTTCGCTTCAAACAAATATAAAATTTGTGTTATCATGGATCTTTTTTTTTTTTTTGGCAGTTTCCACTTTATATTTTGTCTCATAATTTTGTACAAGACCTGGTCATGTAATCTGTTTCCTTTCACAATCACTGTGTGGGATGTGTCCATGAGTGTTCAAAATCCAAAATGGTAATTCCATATTTTATTACACACAACTTGGCAGTTTCCCTTTCACTAGTCTCTATGTGAGGGTTGTGGACAATAGAATAGGTATCAGCCCAACATGAAACACATAAATCCTAAACTTCTCCTTTTGTCTTGAGTATAATGCAGGCATGATGATATGTAACCATGTATCAATCTCTTTGGAAATATCCCTGGTTAACATATAATCAACAAGACAAGTGGTGGTCGTGATACAATCAAACAAATGTACTCCATCGACAGTCCGTGTAGTAGGGTTCACAATCCACGGTTTATAATTTTCCTCTCTCTTTGGTTGCTCTGTGGAGACCAGTTTTTATTCTTTGACGCTGTCTCTTCAAGCGTGAAGAAACAAATTTCTCTCTCACTCTTTCTTAGAGCTCCTTTTTTGGACGACAACTAAGACCCAATACCTGATCTCCATTTAAAATCTAGTCACGTTTTTAATTTTTTGAACTTGGCATCTAAGCTCAGTCACACACATGTGCCCACCACTCGGGCATATAGCTTATTTGCATTAAACTTTTTAGAGTAATTAAGTAGCTAACCTGAGTGAATACTAGAGAAGACATGCAATGTGACAATCTTGTGTGAACATAGTCTATGGTCTACCTTACAATGGTGACATCAGGGGCGGCACTTAGTGTAATTGTGTAATACCTATGTGCTGAGATTGAGACCCCCATTTTCACCCCAAATTTCAGTTCCAGAGCATCACAATTTCAGAAGCCACAGACAATTTTTTATTTTTCCAGTTCCAGATACCCCAAAATTTGCCGTTCCTCGTATCAATGCATCCCTAAAAGGCCATTCTTGACCACCGTACTTTAGTTTCACTACTGATTTTTTGCTCAGCCGCACCACTTCGCAACATGGCCGAGGCCAGAGCATTGCACTTCCAGCACAGCGCGCCGTTGACCGCCGAAACTTCACCGCAGTGCAGTTCCGACGCATAGCATTTTGAGGTCTTCTAAGGTCTTAGCTCCAGTTCCGGAGACCCCCACTTTTTGCTCAAGCCAGTTCCAGAGCCCTCAATTTTCGACTTCGGTGCGGCACATAGGTATCACATCGTAAGTCGAGTGCCCCCCCCCCCTCCCCTGGGAATATAACCTATTCACCAGCTATCATCTTATGCAAATGTCTTATCATAAATCTCTTATATAAGTTTGTGAATGAATAATCAACCTTATCTTACCATCCATCAGACCTGTGAAAGCAATAGCACTAGATACTACTGTAAGCTTATCGCAAAATGTATGGAACAAGATTGGCAAACATAGTGGTTTTGCATCTTGCCTCTCATGTAGGGATACATTGGGGATTGGGAGTGGGAGTGGTGGTGGGGGTGGTGGTGGGGCCGTGGGGGTGGGGATGGGGTGAAGGTCAGGGTAGGGAACTTGGACGGAAATAATGGAGCAAGACATTACATCTGTCTCATCCAAGTAGACAAACATAACCTAAAAACTACGAGAAGGGCCATCAGGGAAATGAAGGGTCCAACCCCCACATACTGGGAAACAATGACCTTACATGATGATGATGATGATGATGATGATGTCATACATTTCTACGTTTTGTATATCTGTATTTATCAATAATGCTCTATTAATTCTTTTGTTCTTATCTTTTGTTATTTATTCATTTGGTCCTCTTGGTTGATGGGCCCTCTGGCTTACAAATTGACCACTAGGCAAACTCCATGGGCCTGTTGCATAAAACTTTAACAAGAAAAATTCTGGAGAAATATGAAAATTTGAGTAAGTATAATTCGTTGGTTGTCCAGCAGAAGGGCCCTGGCATATGTTCCCGGCAGAAGGGCCTTAACACTAAATTTTTTCTAACTTGAAAACCATTGGCTCTTTTCACATGAAATCAAATAGTATGCAGGGCTGCCAACTTTCATCAATGCCTTTCAGTAATTTCTTATTTGAAAATCAGTAATTTTGTGATATTTTGAGTCAAAATCAGTAATTCTCACATAAATGCAGTAGAATTAATACAAAAATGATTTCATAAAATCAGTATTTTTATGCAACTTTCAGTATTCTTCAGTATTCTACCACTTTCAGAAGAAATTACTGAAAATCAGTACCACTTGGCAGCTCTGAGTTTGATATTTTAGATCTAATTTTATTTTTAATTTACTGTTAAGGCCCTTCAGCTGGGAACATATGCTAGGGCCCTTCTGCTATTTTTACCACAAGAAAAGAACTCTGGTTAAACAACCAGTTTTTCTCTGGTAAAAGTTTTATGCAACAGGCCCCTAATGTTCGCTGATGTTCCTGATGCTCCCAGCATTACTGCACGGAGCCTGCACGATGCTTTTCAACATGAAGCATGATGCCCCATAAATTTAACCCTTTAGCACCTGAACCGCCTGAAACCGCCCCTCTTATTACTCCCTAAACCGCCTGAAACCGCCCTTCTGTAAAATGCGCTTCAGTATCCATTGTACACCCATAGTTCACTAAAACGCCCAAAACCGCCCGTCTTACTACTCCCTAAACTGCCCAAAACCGCCCGTCCGTATAATGCGTTCTCGTATACATTGTACACCCATCTTTTGTGCACCGTTGAGGGCAATATTGCTGTACCTTCCAGGGAACCATAAGCCATTTTCTACAGAGTCTTCAGTGGCTAACGGGTTAACTAATAAAGACTTACCATCTACTGGGGAATTGTAGAGTAGGTGGGATGGCTTTGGGGATTTTGATGAGTACCCTCATGGGATGCAGGTCGTGGTACGGAGGCTCCTCCTGCGCCAGTTCTATTAACGTGATGCCCAGAGACCAGATATCAGCCTTGTAGTCGTATGGGTTGTCCTTCAGCGTCTCACACAGGACCACTTCCGGAGCCATCCTGGGCAGAGGAAGAAGATGAGAAAGACTACGGTCAATATCATCATCATAATCATTAGTCTTATCTATCATCATAATCATCATCATATTATTATCATTGTCATGACCATTATCATCATCACCATTGCTATCACCATTATCATTACCATCATCAACATCATCATCACTATCAACATCATCAATATAATCCTGAACACTATTATCGCTTTCACCATAATCATCATCATTGCTATCACCATAATCTTCACCATCATTGTTATCACCATAATCTTCACCATCATTATCATCACCATCGTCTCCATCACCATCACCATAATTATCACCATAATTACCATCACCAACATTAACCATCATCACCACCATCATCTCCATCATCATCATCATCACCATCATCTCCATCAAACATTATCACATCATCTTCACTATCACCATAACAATCACCATCACCACTATCACCACCTTCATCATGACCATGATCATGATCGTCATCATCATTACCATCATCACCATCACCACTATCACCACCTTCATCACAAGCAAGATCATCATCATCATCAATCATCATCACCATCATCACCATCACCACTATCCCCATAATTATCACCAAAATGATTACCATCGTCATCATCACAATAATTATCATAATCATGACATTCACTACCATCACTATCACTCTAATCATAACCACCATTTAATCATCATCAGCATCATTGTTATCACCAAAATCACCACAATCATCATTATTACCACCATCATCATTACCATCATTATTATCACCATCACCATCATCATTATCATCACCATCATCATCATCATCATCTTGCAAAGAGACTATACTTGACTTACCAGTACGGTGTTCCTATAAAGGAATCCCGCCTCTGTAATGTCCTGGCATTACGAGCTGATACTCCAAAGTCAGCTGAGTATAATGCAGGGAAATAAAATATTTGTGCAAATATCAGTGATGTAGCAAGGAATCTTACGGTGCACTAAGGAACTAGAGTAGAGCAGTTTAAATGAGTCGCAGTCAATGGGTATGCCTCTTCACTCCTGCTAATTCCAAGTTTTTGTCATGCAGTACCTTACACTTAAGTTTCATGTCTCATGCATGTATGCACCAACAATTTGATCTGTGGTTGTTTAGTTATTTGTGGGTAACTACATAAGTTGTGAAATTACAATTCAACTGAATCAACTCCACATCTGATCAGTTCACCATTGCATCATAATACTATGTGACCCAAGTTTCATTAATATTTGATCAGTAGTTTGCAAATTTTTATGGTAACAAGCTGAAATCATACATGTATGTGGCCAAATGACCTTGCAGACAACATGGATCGTTACCTATTTTTTTTTTTTACAAGACTGTGCAATAGTACATTTCACACACATCTACTCAAACAAAATTCTTTTTAACAACTATACTGCACTCTTGATACTTTCGATAATTTACTTCCATTGACTGCATGTAGCATTCTATTGTAGCTGACAATGTTCATAGTTTCAACTGTTTTGTAATAACAGTAATCTTGTCTGAAAAGGAAAACCTAATGAAATTGGCCCAACAAACAAACCCGCTCAATTACACGAAAATTTGACAAGGTCAATCTCGGATTTCCACACAAAAGTGACACCAATGTGCATTTAATAGAAAATCTCCCTTTACACTTCGATCAGGAAATAAAGTGCACTGTCACACACCAGTGACCTGGGACGATGCGCACGGTAGGGAATGCTCGCTGATTTCGGGAGCAAAGGTCGGTCTCGTAATCATGTACAAATACCATCACATACACTGTAGCTACTACACCTTTTGTATCAGATATATACAAGAAATCATAGGCTATTTATTCCCACATTGTTACCATTGTAGTGATAAGAGCCCAAGTGTTTGCAAAATACTGGGGTATTTTCAATTCTGAACAAGGTAATGAACAATCTCAGAGTCCTGATGAAATAAAAGTAATAAAGAGGTTAAGAGGAATTCACTTGAATTAGCAGACATTCATCTTATGAATGCAATTCATTAGCATACTTCATTTTGCAAGAAATAATAGATTATGTATACTAAATACTGTAGCAATAAGTAGGCCTACTTGTATGATTTATAACAGTTGCACTATTTATCTAATTCTGGAGAAAATAAAATACCAAATTCTCAATCAAGCAAAAGTAATGAGCAAGGACCTTGCAAGGTGCAATTTACTTGATTTCATAGACATTTGATGTTATGAATACAGTTCATTAGAACGTTCAGAGAATGAGAGAATTTCTTTCACATGCATGTCAATATGCAGACATACTCTGTAAATACCAGTAGGCATTTTAGTCCCAGATTTCTTCACAAAAAGATCACAATCGGAACAAATTCTTTTGATTTGCGCAAACGAAAGCTTAAAGAGCAGACATAATTTGGAGAAGTAAGAAATGCCTCATGAACCAAACGAGTTGAAACATATGTATCAGTATCTACATTGCTTGAGTGTGTGAAAGATTTGTCTCGAACTTGTTTACCTCAGGAGAAATGAGCATTAATTCACCAGTATTCAATCAATCTCTGGCCCTGACAGAAAATGATCCCATAAAAAGTTACACAAGAAATTTCACAGTCACAACATTCGTAAGAATCCTATGACAAAGAGAAAATATATGACTATGAAATTTTCACAGCAGAAACTTAAAGCAGTATAGACCTACATAATTATACTTGATTCTAGAAGCATTGTGACTATCCCAAACAAAGTCCTTCCAATCTTGCCATTTCCCTTTAAAAGTACATTACTTTTTATCACTTCATGTATGTAAACAAGTCAAAAGGGGATTTCCCCCTTTTGGACAGTCCACTAAGCCATAAAAAGTATGTAGAGAGTAAGGGAAATGGACAGCTGGTTATTATGTACAGAAACTGCCCGTCACTCTCATCAATACAATAGCTATTTGGTGATCCGCGTAAACGCGGATCACCCTAGAGTTTGTACGAAATTTTTTTCTTACATTATTTATGTTTCTTTCTGGTCACTTTTTGTTCAGACGATAACTCAAGAACGATAGCATTAATAATCATGTAACTTAGCATAGTTATGACTCATGTTAATACCTCGGCATGGTAACCCGATCAATGTGATAGAGCACCTATGACGTCATTTATGACGTCATTTGTAAAAAAAGCTAGACTTAACCTATATTTGCGATATCTCGAGCCGGCGGTCGAATAAAACAACCAAATTTGGCTAGGATCAAGTTCAGGTCATGGGTCATCTTTTGGTCTAAACCACGTGCGCGCGCGCGTCTCCACATACGTGTACGGGTGCGTCAAAAAATAAAAATGCTCCAAATGACTTCTTATTAACAGTACTATATGTTTCAGGTCATTTGGAGCATTTTAGTGCGCGCGCGTACGCGCGCGTTTTTTTCGCGCGCACCCCTTTCTCGACCGAATAACGTCGTTTTTTTGATGGATTTGGATTTCTGACTGAATTCTACATCGTTTAGAACCCTTTCCTGACCATCAGGACCCGAAATATTGCTTATATGCCCCAAAAACATAAATGCGCGCGCATTGCGCGCGTAGTGAAAAATGGGCATTTTTTAAATCGCTCGTAACTCTCCAGAATTAACGGTGACCCCTACTTTTATTGCTTATTCTGATAGCCTATGATGCGTAGATAACATTCCACGCATCGCTTTTAATGCCAAAGTGTTGTGACGTCGTCTATGACGTCACAAAGAAAAATCGTTTTTCGTCCCTATCTTGTGACTGGGGTTGTGATATGTGACCGAATTTGGTACACAGTAACTTCAGGTGACAGTCATCTCTGGTGGTAATCATAACCGTGCGCGCGTCGCGACGAACGCGTACGCGCACGTCACTTTTGAATTACTGTTTGATGGAGAATTTCAGGTGATCAGGGACATTATTTCACATGCAATGATATCTTATGTAGATTGTCGCATTTTCTTTAGATTTCATTATTGGAGCGGTTACGCGGATCACCAATTCGTCTTAGTGACGAATTAACATCTAGTTTGTGTTTCTTTCTGGTCACTTTTTGTTCAGACGATAACTCAAGAACGATAGCGTTAATAATCATGTAACTTAGCATAGTTATGACTC
>JZLH01S0597522.1:26959-37782 GCA_001188425.1 Eucidaris tribuloides
AAAGGGAAGTAATGGACTTGCACATCCCTGACACAATCTTTAACCTATTATGAGTATACTTTTTATAATTATACTTGGGTAAACTATGCGAAATGAAAAAACAATATTCGGTCGACTGCATTTTGACCAAACGATGTGATGTAAAGTCATATTATTGGAAAATCCCTGCGCTAAAAAGTGGTGAAATACTCCTATAACATACATTAACAGTCTGTGATATGTTTGGTAGAAATTGAAACTAATTTTATGTCATTTCCAACAATAAAGAAACTAGAAGAATATCCGAAACAACGGTCTGAAATTGTTTTTGTTTTAGCAAGTCTTATGATATAATTTCGCCTTTTGTATGACTACATTTAGCACCTGATGAAGTATGTGACCAAATATCATTGAGTAAAGCATACGCATTGGAACATGAACCTTCGTTTTTATGAAATATTATACAAAAAGACTGTATTTCCTTTATCATTTTTAAAGTGTCTTTGCAAACAATGTAGCATGACTCTTTATCTATAAGATTTAAGCCGGCTTCCAACCATATTACATGAACATGTACATGATTATAACTGAGGTACCCTTTTCCTCATGCTTTCATCCTGTCAATTTTGGCAAATAATTGGTTGAGATTTACCAGCCAGTTGTCTAGTTACATATCCGCATAATTTTGCAAGAAATGCCATAAATGCGTTGTTAAATGTCACAGTTTACACAAGCGTTCAGCATTGTGTCTATACATCCATAATGTGACTTCTGTAAACATTGGCCAATTTCCAGAATGCAATGCAATGAAAAAAATGTGGGTGCATAACAGAATTTGAGAGACTTGCTGATTACGTCATTGATTTACAGGAAGACTAATCGAATTAATAAGACAAATTATTGCATCTAATTGGGGTTTCCTTTGGGATTTGGGCGTCGAGGGTTTTCCCCGCTTTCCTGGATGAAAAATCACTCCTTTCACCTTAAGCAAATCGTCACTAACCCGTTGATGCTTAAAGACCTTTGAAAGGTGTAGAAGCCGTTTTACTTAAAAGGGAATTCCAGGCTCTCTGTGATTTGCTTTTAATATAAGCAGAATAATCAGGGAAACACATCGGTAAAAATTTGAGAAAAATCGGGCAAATAGAAATAAGGTTATTAATTTCTAAACATTCTTACGAATTTTTGTTACGATCATTACAAATTGTCAATTTCTTGAAAATTACTGATCTTCAAATTACAACACGTCCTTCAAAAGCACTCTTAATGCAAAATATTGTTTTTGTATTTCTAGATGACTGCAAAGAGATCATAATCGTATACAACACTGTTAATGAACAATTGATTTCTTATAAAGTTGTGCCACCTTTGTTGGTTAATAGTCGTAGATATGAAGTATTGCTAAATTATCACATTTCATCAGTACTGTAACATTGAATTGGATTCAAAATATGAATAAAGATATGATATGTGGATTTCGATGTGTGTACAGAATCTTTAAATGTAAAAAACATCTATTGACAATGTCTATCGCGCGCCATTTTATTGTTACAACTGACGTAATATCAAATGGCATTACTAAAATACATTATTAGCTGTAACCTATATCTTGTTTTTAAATCCCACGTTTATTTTTGGTCGATCAGATAAGGGCAATTCCAGCGTTACGGACATTACATTCAGACACTTTTTTTTGCAACTTTGGGGGCTTATTTCTAGAAATCTTCATTGTCATTCTGAACCTTTTTGTGGAAATCTCACACAAGTTACCCTGAAGTGTTTGCAGTTTAAATTTGAATTAGTTTCTGTTTATCGTTTGGTAGTTATCACACATAATGCTTGCCGTTACGGACATTACATTTTTTGGACAAGACTTTTCACCTACCAACGCATTTGTCAAAAATTTTGTGAGCTTAAGCACGAAGTGAAGCCAATTTTCTTCTGAAATGGATGCTAAAGACATGAAAGACCTGTTTAAGTTGTAGGATGACAATTAGGTACAACAAATTCAGTATATCCCATACAGGACCATAAATGTTGCGTAACGGACATTACATTTTTAACGTTACGGACATTACACCTCGGACCACTTTTTCAGGTCCTCATATTCATACTTAAAACAATTTGATAACTAATATAAAGCTAATAATAGTCATTTTTGGTCCTTTCTTAACTAAAAACTACTATAAATTAATTCTGAAGTGCTGTTGAATGTGAAATAATGAGACTCAAAGATAGTGTGTTTTTCAAAAATGATAAGAAAATTTTGCAAGAAAATGAGTTTTTTGAAGAAAAGTATGTCTAAATATACTTCAAATGTATTCAAATACCACTCAAATTAAAGAGTTCGATGAGTTCTGTTGTGTGATACTAAATCTATCACTGTAGCACATATATTTTTTGAATTATTACAGATTTCATGATTTTGAGCTCGGGTAACATTTTTCACGGAATTGCCCATAACCTTTTCATCAATCTTTCACAGAATGTGGTATCGTCACGACAGACGTCAGAAAACAACTGCTACAACAAAGGCTACTGAAAATTGTCTACTGTGACGTTGGGATTTTTTTTTAAATTATCAGACAGCAGATATCACTGTGTGCTTTTCCTATGGTAAACAAGCCGGGGCTCTAAACCTTTTTCTTTTATCTCTTATATGATCTGTTTTAAAAGCGTGCGATTTTTTTTTACACCATAACTACACTTGGGCTTTACATAAACAAGAAAACAGCAACAATACCCCCCCCCAAAAAAAAAAAAAAATAAAAAACAAGAATGGTACGCGACAGAAATAAAGAAAGTAGAGCGAGAGAGAGAGAGAATGCAAAAACCCGATGCAAAATGTGTAATCAATGAGTAACACTAGCGATTGGTGCAGTCATTAAACAAGTACTATGCATATATAATTTAGATTTGTAGTAAGTGTAAATGCAATTAGTAAAACAAGTAGAGAGAAACAAGCAGTGGTGATTAAGACCGCATGGACGATTGGTTGCTGTTAAATTGGCTCTCGTCTTTGTTAAAAATGGGTCCATGATCTTTAACTATCGTCTGAAACGGCGGGTTTGCTGAGGACACCTTCTTACCAATGTGTGATGGTGTGTGTGAATAGAAGAATCTTACCACGTCTGTGTGGTGTGTCGTGTGTGTTGTGTGTGATGTTGTGTGTGTGTTCTAAGGAGATTGGCTTTGCTTTGTACTGGGAAAATAGATAACTATTTCGGTTCATTTCCATATTGTTGAAAGATTATTTACGATAATTGTAATCTGGTATTAATGCCTTGATTGTCTTTTCGAGGTGACTTGTCAATACACTTATGATATATCGTTTTATTATATATATACTATATATATATATATATCATTAATTAAAGATAACTGCTAAACATTGTTAAAACACCACTTTTAAAAGAGTCACAGCCTTTTTTGATATCAGGACCTACATGATAGATGTGTGACTAATGACAAATCAAACACAAGTGCACACCAAAACCTTTGACACACTATTAACAGAGGCACTATAGCGTTGAGATCATGCCACTTAAATGTAGCTCAGATTTTTAACTTAAACATTTTGACACATAAAAAATTAATTAAAAGAAGTCTTGATCTTGAATCTGGGCTGTTTATCCTTTGTCTAAAATAAGACCTTCAATCTGCTATAATACATGGTTTAAAATTCACAAACACAACTATGGTATTATAAGGGATAAATTGTATACCTGCTACATTCACAAGGAAACAAACGCGCGTCTGTGTATTATTTAGACTATTACAACGAGCCGGACATCCATCAGTCCTTTTCTGAGACTCAAAGCCCTATCCTCCCTCGGTGTCTCTATCGGCAGCCCGAGTGCTTCCGCCTTTAAATGTAAACGGCCCCAGCCCTATAGGTCTCCATGATGGTAGGCCTCTTCTATGCTTCATTCGATCTGTCAAGTTCTTGATCAATCTTATATCGGGTTACATGCACTGTATCGATAAGCTGCTATAGTGTAACAGTAGGATTAATTAACCCTTCGGCTCCCGTGTGTTTGACTTTACGACACTAATAACATTGTGAAAGCGCATTTAGCAAATGTCACAAAGTTTGCTGTCTAAACATATTCTTGAACATTTTTGAATTGAAATAAGCTAGTTAATGACTGACACTAAAAAAAAACATTTCAGGACAGTTTTATGCTGTCACTCAATGAAATAATGCTACATATAAAAAATTGGTACATGTTATGTTGAATCATTGTCAGAGCTGACGAAAATTCGTGTGGTAAACAGCAGTTATGGGGGAAAATTGGTCCCTCAATGATTTATCTGTTTGAACTGCAATTCTTTCCAGGGCTTCATTTTTTAGACCTTATCAAAGACACTGGTGGCATAGGGAATCATATTGCCCAATTTTTTTTTTTTACACTGGGAACATTTTTATACGATTAGACAGTTACAACCACACGACGCGTCGCGTCACGACACGTCGTCAACTATAACGTCGTGACTCGTGACGCTATGATAGTTGTCTGTTAGCCAGAGACAACTTTATATTACGTTGTGCGACCGGTAGAAAGGCTTACCACGGTGATCTAGGTAAAAGGCCTGGAACAATGAATTGCTTCTTACTTGAAAAGCATTGGAAAATTTGATATTTTCACATAACACACTGATAGAATGATATAAAAAAAAATCACACAATACTTTGATTTCATGGTAATTAAGTCAATTGTTTCTAAGTTAGAGACAATTTATTCTTAGAGCCCTTTTGCTAAGTCTATATGCTAACGCCCTTCTGCCGGCCACACCTTTCTCCTGATTCTAAAGGATGAGCGGAAAGCAACACTGCTTACATGTAGGGTGGATGGAATACTCATTACGCCATACAAAAGCCACCATTGTAAGAACAAAGGAGAGCAATTCCCATATTGCTTGCTTCCAAATTAAGGGACTAAGAATTACATTTGAATTTCATTCGCATAAACCGGTTTCTACTAATCTGTGAAACCATGTGTATGTGTATGTGTATGTGTATGTGTATGTGTATGTGTATGTGTAAGTGTGAGTGTATGTGTATGTGTATGTGCATGTGCATGTGTATGTGTATGTGTATGTGTGTATGTGTGAGTGTATGTGTATGTGTATGTGTATGTGTATGTGTGTGTGTGTGTGTGCGTATGTGTATGTGTATGTGTATGTGTATGTGTATGTGTGAATGTATGTGTATGTGTATGTGTATGTGTGAGTGAATGTGTATGTGTATGTGTATGTGTGAGTGTATATGTATGTGTATGTGTATGTGTGAGTGTATGTGTATGTGTGTGTGTGTGTGTGGTGGTCGGGGGGGGGGGATCACTCCATTGCCGAATCGTGGATTTTTTTTTCCGCAAACTTTCACATTAATAGTAGAGTTAGAGCTTATGATTTCAAATTACTCTCTAAACATGAGTGAAAATGTTCACTCTTTAAGGAATGAATTTAGAGTGAATTTGGAGTGAATTTGGAGTGAACATGTGTGTTTTCACTCTTTAAGATAACCTCACTGATCACTTAGGATCCCCGAGGGATCAATGAGGTCACTCTAAATGAGTGAAAAAACACATTTTTTTCCCAAACTTCTCTCTAAATTTACTCTTATGAGAAATGCAGTCCTTTAACAGTGAAACTTTTTACTCATATTTTTAGAAAGTAATGAAATGATACACAGTTGTGTGAGCGATTAGTATAGGGCACGATAGTTTGCAACCCAACTTGCCCAGCTTTTTTGCAGCCTAATATTATAAACTACTGATGCGCAGCAAAAAATCATTGGTCAATCATTGCTAAATTATCTTATCAAGATGTAAACTTGCGTAGAAGACATATCACTGCGTCACCGGTTTAACATCTTTCATGAGATTAGCTCGAAGGCAGAGGCGGCGCTAGGGTATACTCTTAGGGAGAGCAAAAATCATGGGGGTGGGGTGGGCGAAAATGTCGAAAAGACCTATAAATTTCATGAATTACACTTCGAAAACATCAGAATTGTCTAGGGGCGACCGCCCACCGCCCCTCTCCCGTGGCACCGCATCCGTAATATACTACTGATCCAGCACAAAAAAAAAATAAAAATCACTGGTCAATCAGTGGTCAATTGTCTTATCAAGATGTAAAACGTGTGGAGAAGGGATATCAATACGTCATCTTGCAGAAGATTAGCCACTGAAGGACAGGGACAGGTGGGTCAGATGTTTCATCATATCGCGCGTGACGACAGCACAGGTCACATCTATTAACCAGAGAGCCTTGGATTAAAACGGTGAAAATCAATCGAATATGAGGATTTTCTATGTATAGCCTGACCTATATTATATCAAGGGGATTAGAAATGTAGAGTACGTGCTGTGAATTGAATCTGATATGTATGGCTTTGGATGATATGAATGATATCCTGCAAAGTTAACAAAGTAATCCGTTTTCGATTAAAATGAAGAGTTAGCCCACATGCATGCCCATACAAATGCATACATGTAACTCACGCATGTTTAGAGAACCAACTACTTAAACAACACCAACAGAACCAACCCCCAAAATGAACTTGACGAATGTATATATTGTCAATATGTCGCGTACAAATGCAAGTCATCAGAATTTAAAGAAAATAATAAAAACATACTTAAAATCCACGCCTTCGTAAAGGTAGCACAATGAAAATTGGGTGTTGAACACTTTTGTATCAAGCATGTGACTGAGTCATATGTACACACACCAGCACATGATTTAATAGTTACAGGAGGACTGAAATCATCTACTTGTGTGTGAGGACATACAGTAAAAGCTGTCTATAGCAGCCATTAAATGGAGACGAAAAATGTGGCCTTTATAGACAGTTGGCTGTTAAACCCAAAAATCAAAAACAAAACAAAACAAAACAAAACAAAACAAAACAAACAAACAAACAAACAAACAAACAAACAAACAAACAATAAACAGGTTTTCAAACACATAATTCGTCTCCAGGGGAATCAATTCAGTGGTCAGGCATGTTGACTACTATACAGAAGTGGCTGCTAAGACTGGTTTGACTTTATGAATAATGAACTTTTGTAATTTCAAATGGAGAGAAATTATTTCTCTATTTGATATGCACACTGCATAATTATCTGTACATACTTCTGCAGATATGAACAGTACACAATGGGCATAGTATAGGCGTGATAGTCTGTCAGTCTGTGGTGAATGAATTTGATCCATACAGGTGTCACTTGATCTTTTTGTGACGGGACTTCAGGAAGACAACGTACCCACAAAGACAAGCCCACCAATTCACCTTACAGTTTGACCAATTGTATTAAATTGCAGACATATCCGTATCTAGTTTTTTGGTTAAGAGAGGAAATAAGTGTAGTTATCTGTAACGACTTTTCGCCAATAATTAACACCTGATGTCGAAAAGTAATTACTGTATTTCCCGTCGAAAATACGATTTAAAGTTTGTTCATTTTTGGCTCACCTTTGGTGAACTTTCATAATCATTTTAGAGGTCAGTTTCAAAGTGATTGACAACGCATTTGCCTTGTTGGCACGTTTTACTGCAAAGTATAGCGGCCATATTTTACCTTAAAGTTATGACAGGTGTTTTTCCCTTTCTAGTGAAATATGTGTGATAACTTCACGGCGCGCTTTACATTTTGAAAAGTTGGCTTTACGCGCAGACCAGAATGGTAACTGTCATTATTACGTCGGATAGTAGGTGGGAATGTTAGCTGTGAGAGGAAAAATATAGTCAGATATATGTTTCTATGTTGACATCTTGGCTGGCCGTACCGACAAACCGCGTTGACAGAAAATGTCATTTGAGTCAAGCATCAAACTGTGTATCGTTGCTAATTTCCTCTGTGAGACCTTCCCGTCCGCACAGGGAGTGCGCCCTGGCGCTCTTCCGATTTCACTTAGTAAGTCATAGATTAATGCTTACAATAATTACATATCACATCTATAAAAAGGAGGTACAGATGCAGATATACCAGAGGACAAGCTTAGGTTAAAGGTAGTCTAGTCGGAGGTTTAACTAACATAATTGTTGTTTTCAAACTTCTTCCCTACACAAAGTTACCCGAAATCCATCGAAAACAACGAAAAGGTATATATATTTGATGAATTAAAGACGCTATAAAACACTTTGGAAGACCCGTTTAAAAAATTGTCGAACTTTGCTATCTGGCATATCTGACAGTGTTTGAATGGACAAATAAACAACCTAGAACACAAAGTTTAGACAGTTATGCTGTCACTTGTACAACATGTACAGATACAAATTGGCACATTAATTAATCTCAGCCGATAGGAAATTCTACAACACAGCAGTCTATGGGGGAAAGCTGGAATGGTCTCTCAATGATTTTCACTTTTTTAAACACTTAATGATCGTTTTAAACAGCAATTTTTTTTCAGGGCTTCATTTTTAGACCGTATCAGAGACACTGGTAGCATGGGGAATCATGTAGCTCAATTTTTTTTAAACTGGAAACATTGTTATACAATGCCTTTAAGATCGCTGGTTCATGTAAATTTCCATTGAGAGATACTTCAGTGTGTATTTAATTTACACGGGGGAAATCAAGAAAATTGAGGAGGATGAAGAAGAATAAATTGAAAAAGAAGAACAAAAGAAAAAGAAGAACAAAAAGGAAGACGACGACGACGAAGAAGAAGAAGAAGAATGCTAACAAATATTACCACCGCCACTACCACTACAACAGTGATGATATTGTGATGATGATGATAATGATAATGATGATGATAGTGATGATAATGATGATGCTACTACTACTACTTCTGCTACTGACCACAACAATAATAACTACAACAGCAACAACAACAACAACAACAATAATAATAATAATAATAATAATAATAATAATAATAAACTATCCATCATCATCATCATCATCATCATCATCACAATTTTCTGTTCATCTTATTCATCTCTTTTTATTTTTGTCAACATATGCATCGAATTTGATAACTAAAAGGGTGAATATCGCCGAACATCATTTGTTTCAGCCACACAAGTTCTGTAAGGATGGAATTCATATATGTGCCAAACGGCCAACTTCACAACAATGATAAAATCTATTGTGACCAATATACCCATCTGTATGGTATAAAGATATGAGTAACACACGTCCTGTTTTGCTCCTATCCATTTAAAATTTCACTGCATGATCAGCAGTAGGTCATCATGATATCACAGACATTTTAGCATTTTTGCAATTTCTGTTGTATGGTAAGAAAAAGATGGGCGACTTGAGCGGTGAAGGTAATGCAAGTAAAACATTGCTATTACTTTTATATTCCAGGAACTTTTTCTTCATTTTTCTCTTAATTTTATTGGGCTGGCATAGAATAGACAGTTATGTATAGTTTTGTTCAATATATTACTGTATTACTGCTCTGTTTCCAAATGCTGCGAAGATCATAAACACGATAATAACGTTCTTCTGCTCATGTGTTGATCATAATCATGATTATCAAAAATCAAAATAACAAGCAGAGACTGCAGAGTTATTATTGATCCATCTTATTTTAGTAACCAAATACATGTAAATATTAGACAGGTAGCTTATTCCTCAGGACCCTGGTAGTATGGGAATGCATAAATATGCAAAAGGCGAAAAGGATACATTCAAATTAGCATCTGACTTTAAGGTTTACACTAGTTTGGATGAATACATAACAATAAAACCACCCTTTCTTATTCCCCATACATACATTTTTCGAAATAAAAATTTTATCCGTGAACAATGGAAACAGATTAACGATGTAAAATGAGCCCAATATAAGGGGGAATTATAGTATCATTTTGAATAGTTAGTTTGTAGAAATATTTTTCCAAAACAATTGAAATAAAAAGATATGTTAAATTGAGTACATAATTTACTTTCTCTGTATTCTTGTAGATATCTAAGACATTCGAAAACCGTAATACACGGCCACATCCCTTTATAAATGGAAACTATATGATCGTCAATGGTGACACTAACAAATAAAAAGAATGTGAGTTTTAATTATGCAACCACTTACCTGCAGGAAGAGCAGAAGAAATGCAAATGAGCTGACCTTGATCATCTTGGTCATCTATCAGTCATCGAATACCATAAACGACCTATCTATATCAACGTATTTGTAAGCCAACAAGCACTTGTAAATTCTCAGTTGTACGGTGGCATTTACGAAGAAATGATCATCTCGCCATTTAAAATGAAGTATTATCCGACATGATATCCTCTGGATAACGACGCTCAAGCTAGATTTTCACCCTTTTCCTTAATTCTGTTTATACTTTAAGGTCCTCGAATTACAGCCAAGTCTCTTAACTCCGCGAGCGCTTTGGATTTGCTCCACGCACGCTTGCGGTTTGAGTTCGTGCGCTGGGCGGGAAACCGTCAGTACTATACAAAATTGACGTCTGCGCGGACGGACCCCTCACTGGCGGAAATTTCAATAAGCCGAGAGGATGGAGAGAGGAACGCTTTATGTATGCCACTCGGAGATCAACCGTCATATGACAGTCCGTGGAAATAGCTTAACCTATGGGGCATCAATTCCAGGCAGTCCTATTTCTCCAACGAATTTGAAAGGTATACCTATTGAACCAGACTGTATCGAATTTAGTAGTCAGGTAGTGAGTTATTGCAACAACAAAAAATCCAAACATAGACAAACGCAGGAACAAGCAAAAGTTTACTCCTAAATTAACTACAGATTAGGAGCTTGATAGATGGACGTATACATATCGCATTATAATGTATTACATTTCTAATAACAATACAATTTGTTTTGTTCATCCATATTTCATTTTCAAAGTGAGTACG
>JZLH01S0597523.1:3694-15955 GCA_001188425.1 Eucidaris tribuloides
TCTAAGCCTAACCTTATCGCAAATCACCGATAAAAAAAAAAAAAAGCAACAACCCGCAATATGCAAGTAAAACATGCATTTGGAGAATCCTGTTGATTAAAGCTATTGTGCAGTAACCATCCAATATTTTAACTTGTATAAGGTAAGCTATTAATCCAGCTGTCCATAAGTAGAGGGATAGCAAGTTTTACAACCATATTAGATTCTTTCTGTCGCAAACTAAATCACTGCGTTGAGAAGGAAGGCGTCGGGGACATGCCTTATGGGATTCAATATCCGTTAGTACACTGTATACTTAAGAATTAAAAATAAAGCAAAAGTAGATTTTTACGAAAAAGGAGATTGCAAATTTCTCGAAAGAACTCATTGTGTAGGAGTCAAGTCGCTCGAAGTCGTCGGCGGTATCTCGGACTGGCTCGGGTAATGTTTACGCAATTCTGGGGAAGTGCCGTCTCTTTCGGAAAGAGCACGCACCAAAATTGGTGTCGCCATCGCTATGCAGGTCAGTACTCATACGCGATAGAAGGGCACTGAACCAACTGGACTAACGGCTATTCTGTTCGCAGTCCACAATTGTCCTGTTACGC
This sequence comes from Eucidaris tribuloides, assembly GCA_001188425.1. Classification (NCBI taxonomy): domain Eukaryota; kingdom Metazoa; phylum Echinodermata; class Echinoidea; order Cidaroida; family Cidaridae; genus Eucidaris; species Eucidaris tribuloides. Next base: position 4,282 of record JZLH01S0597523.1, read on the forward strand.
CACGTCTTCACTGAACTTACATACGTAGCATGAGGTTCAGCTGTTACGTCACCACTGCTTGAATAGGGGCAAGCGTAGGTAATAAAGTACATGGATTATGAGGCGGCGGTCCTTAACAAATGCAGATAACGAATCGAGATCTCATAACTCTTTTGAAATCATTGCGTAATTCCGATGCTTTCACATCACGGTCATCCCCTCCCCTCTCTCCCCTCCTCCCTCCCTTTCGCCCTCCTCGCCTTCCCGCCTCCTCCCCCTCCCCTCCCTTCCGTGGTCACTTCACACGGTATTATATGATTTTTATCCCACTCTTTCGAATAATATAACTAATTACGATATATACACACGCATCCTGAACTTGATGTTAATAGATCCTTCGAGCCGATTTTCCGTGTCCTGTTTCTTCTCGCGTCATTAGCCCAGCAACACTGAGAAATCAGTTCATCCAACTTTCCGGTTCAAACTGACTGTGTGAAATAACGATGGAATGTGAACTTGAAAACGACTCATGGCTATCTTCATTAAGGATGGTGCTTCATAAGTAGATATGATGTGTTCGCTTCAGTAGCTAAATCTATTTGGTAATAGATTTTCATGCTGCGCGTAACATTTTATTCGTCGGGTCCCCTCAATATATTTTAATGTGGGCTGCTGAAATTATTCCTTTTCATGAAGGGTGTGCGGGTGTAATTCGTGTGTTTCGTGTGTGTAAGTTGCAGAAATAATCAATGATTGCATGTATTTTCATTTCCGTATGCAATGCAAATTCTTTGATATCTAGAATGTTCTGTTGAAATTGAACTTTTTCTAAGGTTTATGTCATCTTAACATGTGTCAATATATTGAAAAATAAGTGATAATGTGTCTTAAATCAATTGGCATGTAATCCGTCGTGTATGTACATGCGTGTTCACCAAAAATGTGGCCTGATAGGTTGCTAATTAAATCAAAATCAAGTGTCATTATGAAGTCTGTGTTCAAATTGAAAAAGCCTCATTTTATTATTCTAAACTTTGTGTGAAAATTTTCATTATCTCGCTTCATCTGGTTTTGAATACAGCAGTCTATTATGTAACAGTAGTGTTTTCAGGCCCTTTCAAGTTTGCACTGCATCAATGGCATAACCTGAATGAAAGCGGTGAAGACGTGGCAGGGGCAGCTAAAGTTTACAAGCTGGACTTTGAAAGAACAACGCATAGGTGGAACACACTCTGTGAAGCACGACCAAACAGTGAAACTGAACTTTGATTGGTTTACATAAAGGAATGAATTTGACTTTAGTTACTTAATAACAAGAACCGAGAAGCTAGGTAAGCGTAAATGGTACATGTATGTCTGTTGTATTTCTTTTATCAAGCTTAGACTGGGCTGGAAGCACCGCTGTTCAACCATAAGAGGCTATGTTATTGCACAGAACCAAAGAAGAGAGGCGCTCTTGCATTTTCACGGAACTCTTAAATAAATGGCTTTGTAAATATGTAATCTACTGAGGTGAAAACTTGATTTTGGATATTTTCTAATGGTCTATTAAAGGGAATCTTTCTGGAACTCGCAGCACTGTATTGTCTCTGATGTCATATTAAAAGTAATTCTTCCTCCCATTCACCTGCGGAACACCAATCACTGTTTAGACCTGTTGTCAGAATTTCAGTTTCACATACAGAAGTTTTCATTATCGGTTAAAGGGAGAAGGCGCGAGCAACTAACAGCATAAGTTTAAGAAAATATTTGAGTTTTTGGCCACAATCAGATTGTACGTGGCAGCGGGAGCTGACGCATGCGGAACGAATGCATCCCAGCGACGTGTGTTAGCCGACGCGTGTATTATGCACTCGTTTGAATTGATAGGCTCCTCCTATAGCTGTTTTCTGACAAGTTTTACTCGGAGACTAAAACTTGCAAAGAGTATTATTTATGAGGGCCTGCTGGGGTTAGGTATCACACAGTACCTTATTTAAGTGTCTTTATCCATGTCATAATTTACAATACTCAACGTCTTGTTTATTCCTTGATTTGCCTGTTTAGGTGATGCGCTTTCCTTTAAACTGTAAGCAAGTGTTGTCTTTTTAACTCTTAATGTGCCTAGGTTTGCAAATATATACACATACATACATATCAATGGGTGATTTCAAGTTCAGTGTTGAATCTGGTGTTGGTGTTGTTAAGAACACTAACATGCTATAACAACCGTACTTGAATGTTAGGCCTGGTTCGGGGTTAAGATCGAAAATTATGACGTACTTTTGTAGTTCGTGTTGACGCTGGTGTTGAATATCGTTGATCGAACGAGTACCGTGGTTGGTGATTGTGATTCGTGTAATTTTCCCACTTCGTATACTAAATCCTGGGTTTAGAAATTCGTGATTCAAGTTCGGTGTTGGGTGTTAACGCGCTGAAGTACTTTTCCCATTAAAAATTTTCAAATTCCAAATGGTATAAATTCCACAAAGGAATAGACAAAGAACTTCTTTGATTATATTTTTTGGCTGGTAGTATTGATTGGTGTCATTTTTTGGTAATATTTGTTCAAAAAATTTCGCGCCATCGCGTAATTTATGGCAACGCCAATGAATCGCGCGTGCGTTACTCGGTGTTTGTGTATGATGTGATCGTATGTGTGATTAAAACCCGAGCTCAGTGGTTTGGAGGCTCGTTTTAGCAGACGATTTTGTTCCTCAACACCAACACAACCGAACACGACTTATAAATGAGCAATGTCTAGGTCTATAAAGAGCTGGTTAAATTTCTCTAATTTCTGGGTGTTTAGAGTTAGGACTAAAAGGTGAGTATAAGTTACATGTAACTCGTGGTTTTAAAGTGGCTGTTGTCATGGTTCATGTGTCAAAAGTTTATTTTGAATCGTCATGTTAAGTGGCCTGGTTGTAATTACGTGTTTAAATTGCCCAATATATTAATGTGGCTTATATGATTTTCGATTTCCCGTTTACTAGCATGCGGAAAGGTAAATTACCCCTGATTATGCTATGGTTGGTGTACTTGTCAAAGAATTTGATGTTATATGTTTTAGCATCTTGCCATGGAAAACGCTTGCAAACATTCGAAAGCCTTAACTTTAATACATGTTCTATTCATAGTTGTTTATACACGTTACGTGAATAATGAGGTTGCACATTTGCCATTAATGGCAGCTTTTTACATTATGACTTCATAGACATTCGTCACAGGAATTGGATGTTGTCTGGTGTGCAATAAGACAGGATGATTCCTGTTACAGAATGATTTATAATGTTCAAAGGAAATTCTCCATCACCTAATGCTCAGGAAATCATTCTCTAAGATAATTCTGATTGCTAAATAGCAACGCTTAAGTATCACTTGTAGAGTCTTTGAAGTCAATTTTACAAAACACATAAACAATTTAAACAATGTCGTTCAAACAAGAAACGAAATGATTTTAAGAGGTTTTTTTTAAATACTGTATATTACGTATATCACTTTGACTCGTTTGGATTCAGAGGCACATTACAGACTCATACAACACGGTCTTAATCACAATTTGAAATGTCCACCATTAATATTTATTATATATTTGTATCTGAACTAAACTGGTATTAAATATACATTTGCATACTGAATGGCATCAGCGAGAAATTCACTCATCAGCGTTAAGCTATTGAGGAGTGACTTCCATTCCGTAATGTGTTGTATTTAGAGTGTACATGACTTTTCTTTTATTTTTGAGTTGGCAAATTTTCCTTCTGAGGAAAACACACTCTATGGTATGGTATTTTTGACAATTAATTGCTATTAAATTTTTGTATTTAAGGCAGTGGATCTCTTTGCATTCCTAAAAATTAACATTGGTAAATACAATGCATTTAAAGAAATGCATCATGGGAACTTTAGAAATATAGGAGAAGAAACTCAGTTTTAGTGCAATTATAATGACGCGTTAACTCTGATTTGAATTTTTTCTCGCGAGAGAAAAAGTTCTCTACCATAGAACGTACACTAATCGGATATTGTTTTTCTTCTAGATTTGTGCAATTCTAGTAATTAACTGACCGGATTCACAGACATGCCTTCATCAATAGCTAGGGCAAGGTTACTTTCCCTGGTCTGCGGAGATCGTTGCAAATGAGATGCCACTGCCTTTAAGATGGAATTGGATTGATATATATAAAATAAGAAGATTTCGGTCGTGATACAAGTGACAACATGTTTAAATATATAAGCCGTGAATAAGAAAACATAGTTTCTAAAGGATAGGCTGAAACGAACAGTCAGTGGTACTCTTCATCAGTGCCATGGTGCATGGTGTCGGCCATGACGCGCTGTGTTCTGCCACGTCCGTTAGAAAACGGATTTTCTTTTTCTTTTCGATCTTTGTCAGCACCATGGGCCACTGATGAGAGTGTGACTGACTGTTCGTTTTTCAGGCTTGCGTATTAGAAATAGTTTTCTTCTTTCCGGCGTTATATATTTACTAATGTTGTGTTATGATAATATATATTTATTATATTATATATATAATTTATTTATTACTAATTATTGGTAGTCGATAAGTCGGTATAGATGGTAACTGGATAGATAGATAGATAGAATAGATATGACTAGATAAATAGATAGATAGATAGATGATAGAAGATTTAGTAGATAGATGATAGAATAGGATAGATAGATAGATAGATAGATAGATGGTAGAGTGTTGATTGAATTGAGTGATATAAATGAAATATTGATTGGCTGGATGGATTGGCAGGATTACGATAATGCTTTGTTTTTAAATGGCAGCCTTCTTTCTCACACTTTAGATTTTACCACCGTGTTGCTGTATACTTAAAAAAAAATTCGGACATCTTAACTCTACAGAGTACTGTGCCAGTCCCTTTGCACACGTTCAATTCTTCTCTTTCCACATTCACGCTCCTTTCAGGTGACACGGGGTACTGACGGAGTCTTATAATGTATTTTCTAACTATAACATTATGATTGCACATAGCGGGGAGGAGAAAGCTGGGGAGGGGAGATAATCCGTTGTTGAATGCGAATCAGTGGTTTGAATTATTCAAAAAGGCATGATTTATTGGTAATTTACGTCACATGTTTAGTTTTGATTGATTTGGACATGCCGTTGATTCAATGTTCTTCTTATATCATTTCTTCTTCATTCCTCGGAAGTGTTTTAAATGTTATCTTGTATGTTGATGCTTATGCTTATGATACTATAGAGTAACTTCCCAGTTGACATAACAGCATATTACATTACTGAAAAGTTGTTTTTAATGGCTCGCGCCATTCGTTGGGCAAATTAGAAATGTATATTTTGTCATCCATGGAGTTATTATTTGTGTTTTTTCCTCGTCATTAGCTTATGATGAATGATCTTTCTCTCCCGCTTTATAGCATTAGAAAACTGTTTTTCACATGCGATTAGACTCATTCGTGATTAATTTGGGCTTGCGAGAGTCGTAGATCAAATACACTGGGTATGTCGCGATGCTACATGAGAAGGAGATAGGGTGTTAACGTGTGTATGATACTGCGATGAAAAATTGGACATGATTGCGTGGGAGCTTTTTTTTTTTTGGGGGGGGGGAGTTCAGTTACCAGAAAGGTAAGATCTCATATGATTGTTGTTGATTGTTTGGGGACACGATTTATGCAGAATCAGCACACTCAGAGACGAGCGGACTTGCGTTTCAGCAGTACACTGAGAATACGTCTCAACTGGACTGTCGTCTAAGAATCAGACTATTGCCACCACTACTAGGCAATTCAACCTGATTTTACCTATAGTTGAATATTCCTGTTAACAAAATCTTATGTTGGAATTTGTTCGTTTGCTTCTTTTTAATTTAACAGAAAGATTTTTTTTTACGTATTCATTCTTGCGGGACATCTCATCCCAATTAAAACGACTGTAATGTAAGGTCTACACAACTCATAACAATATAGTTAATCAGCAGACTTAAGTTCCAATAGTACTTAATCCATTTCAAAAAATCGATAGTAATTAACATTCACACTCCATCATGCTGATTGGCTAGTGTGATGATGTTAATTACTCGATTTTTGTGGAAATGGATTAAGTACTTTTGGAACTTAAGTCTGCGTATTAACTATTGTTGAGTTGTGTAGACCTTATCATTACAGTCGTTTTAATTGGGATGAGATGTCCCCGAAGAATGAATACGTAAAAAAAAATCTTTCTGTAATTAAAAAAAGAAGCAAAAACGAAACAAATTCCAACATAAGATTTTGTTAAAGGGAATATCAAATTAGGGAAAATCAAGGTTGATATTGCTATAGTGGTTGTTGCAATAGTCTGATTCTTAGACAAGTCCAAGTTGAACGATTTTCTGAGTGTCTCTGAAACCAAGTCCGTCGTCTCTGAGTGTGCTTGGATTCTGCATAAAGTCGTCGTCCCCAAACAATCAGACAACAAGTCATATTGAGATCTGCTTTCTGGGTACTGAACTCCCCCCCCCCAAAAAAAAAGCTCCCGACGCAATCATGTCCAATTTTTGGTCTGCCAGTATCATTACACACGTTAACACCCTATCTCCTTCTCATGTAGCATCGCGACTATACCCAGTGGGTATTTGACTCTAACGACTCTCGCGAGCCCAAATGATCAGCGAAGTGAGTCTAATCGCATGTTGAAAAGAGCAGGTTGTTCTGAATGCTATAAAGTGGAGAGGAAAAGATCATTCATCATAAAGCTAATGACGAGGAAAGAAACACCAAATAAAACTTCCATGGATGAAAAATATACATTTCTAATTTGCCCAACGGAAATGGCTCGATGCATAAAACAACTTTTCAGTAATGTAATATGTTGTTATGTTCAACTTGGGAAGTTACTCTATATGTATCATAAGCCCATAAGGGATTTCAACAGTACAAGATAACATTTTAAAACACTTCCGAGGAATTGAAGAAGAAGATTGATATTAAGAAGAACATTGAATCAACGGCATGTCCAAATTCAATCAAAACTAAACATGCTGACGTAATTTACCAATAAATCATGCCGTTTTTTGAATAATCAAACCACTATTCGCATTCAACAACGGATTATCTCCCCCCCCATCTTTTCTCCTCCTCCGCTATGTGCAACATAATGGTATAGTTAGAAAATACACTTTTATAAGACTCCGTAGTACCCCGTTGTCACCTGAAGGAGGTGTGAATGTGGAAAGAAAGACATTGAACGTGTGCAAAGGGACGGGCAACAGGTACTCTTTAGGGAGTAAGGGTGGCGAATTTTTTTTAAGTATACAGCAACCACGGTGTAAAATCTAAAGTTGTGAGAAAGAAGGCTGTGCCATTTTGAAAACAAAGCATTTATCTGTAAATCCTGCCATCCATCCAGCCATCAATATTTCATTTTATATCACTCAATCAATCAACCACTCTACCTATCTATCTATCTATCTATCTATCTATCTATCTATCTATCTATCTATCTATCTATCTATCTATCTATCTATCTATCTATCTATCCAGTTACCATCTATACCGACTTATCGACTACCAATAATTAGTAATAAATAAATTATATATATAATATAATAAATATATATTATCATAACACAACATTAGTAAATATATAACGCCGGAAAGAAGAAAACTATTTCTAATACGCAAGCCTGAAAAACGAACAGTCAGTCACACTCTCATCAGTGGCCCATGGTGCTGACAAAGATCGAAAAGAAAAAGAAAATCCGTTTTCTAACGGACGTGGCAGAACACAGCGCGTCATGGCCGACACCATGCACCATGGCACTGATGAAGAGTACCACTGACTGTTCGTTTCAGCCTATCCTTTAGAAACTATGTTTCTTATTTCACGGCGTTATATATTTAACTATGTTGTTTACTTGTTATCACGCCGAAGCTTTCTTATTATATATATATCAATCAATTTCCATCTTAAAGGCAGTGGATCTCATTTGCAAACATCTCCGCAGACCAGGAAAAGGTAACCCTTGCCCTAGGCTATTGATGAAGGCATGTCTGTGAAATCTGGGGGTCAGTAATTACCTAGAATTTGACAAATTAGAAAGAAAAACAATATCCGTTTAGTGTACGTTCTATGGTAGAACTTTTTCTCTCGCGAGAAAAAATTCAAATCAGAGTGTAACGGTCATTATAATTGCACTAAAACTGAGTTTCTTGCTCCTATATTTTGCTAAAGGTTCCCAGATGGCATTTTCTTCTAAATGCCATTGTATTTACACAATGTTAATTTTTAGGAATGCAAAAGAGATCCACTGCCTTTAAATACAAAAATTAAATAGCAATTTTAATTGTTCAACAATATACCATACATTAGAGTGTGTTTTTCCTCAGAAGGAAAATTGCAAGTCAAAAGTATAAAAGATAAAAGTCATGTATCACTCTTAAATACAAACAGCATTACGGAATGGGAAGTCACTCCCTCAATAGCTTTAACGCGTGATGATTGAATTTCTGGGCTGATGCATTGAGGTTATGCATAATGTATATTTTAATACCAGTTTAGTTTCAGATACAGAATAATAATAAATGATTAATGGGGTGACATTTCAAATTGTTATTAGACCGTGTTGGTATTGAGTCTGTATATGTGCCTCTGGAATCCAAAGCGATTGCAAAGTTGGATATTACGTTAATATACATGTATTTAAAAAAAACCCTCTTAAAAATCATTTCGTTTTCTTGTTTGAACGACATTGGTTAAATTGTTTTGTGTTTTGGTAAAATTGACTTCAAAGAACTCTACAAGTGTACTAGCGTTGCTATTAGCAACAGAATTATCTTAGAGAATGATTCGTGAGGCATTTAGGTGATGGAGAATTTCCTGTTGAGACATAGTAATCATTCTGTAACAGGTTAATCATCCTGTCTTATTGCACACCATGACAACATCCAATTTTCCGTGTAGGACGAATGTGTAATGGAAGGTCATAATGTTAAAAAGGTGCCATTAATGGCAAATGTGCAAGTCCTCATTATTTCACGTGAAGTGTTATAGAACATCTATGAATAGAACATGTATTAAAGTTAAGTGCTTTCGAATTTTGCAAGCGTTTTTCCATGGCAAGATTGCTAAAACATAGAACATCAATATTCTTTGACAAGGTACTTACCAACCATAGCTATAATTCAGTGGTATTTACACTTTCGCATGGCTATAAACGGGAAATCGAACATATAATGCACAGTAATATATTGGGCAATTTAACCACGGTAATTACAACCCAGGCACTTAACATGTATCGATTTCCATAAACTTTTGACACATGAAAGCCCATGACAAAGCCACGTTATAACCACCTGATTACATGTAACATTATACTCACCTTTTAGTCCTAACTCTTAAAACACGCCAGAAATTAGAGAAATTACAGCTCTATAGACCTAGACATTGGGTGATTGTAAGTTCGGTGTTGGTGTTGGTGTTGGTGTTGAGGAAACAAAATCGTCTGCTAAACCGAGCTCCAACACTGAGCTCGGTTTAAGCAGACGATACCGATTGCACTATCGATCACATAACACCGAGTGACGTCACGCGCGATTCATGGCGTTGGCAGAAAGTTACGCCGATGGCCGAAATTTTTGAACAAATGTTACAAAAATGACACCAAATCAATACTACCAGCCAAAAAAATTGTATGAATCTGAAAGGCAAGTTACTTTTGTCTATTCCTTTGTGGAAGTTTTATATCAATTTTGGGAATTATGTAAATTTTTAAGGGGAAAAGGTACTTTCAGCGGTTAACACCAACACCGAATTTGAAGTCACGAATTTCCTGAACCCCAGGGTTTAGTATTGACGAATGGGAAAATTACACGTGAATCACAATCACCAACCACGGTACTCGGTTCAGCAGACGATATTCAACACCAGCGTCAACACGAACTACAGAAAGTACGTCATAATTTTCGATGTTAACCCCGACACCAGGCCTAACTTCAAGTACGGTGTTATAGCCAGTGTTAGTGTTCTTACAACACCAACACCAGATTTCAACACTGAACTTGAAATCACCCATTGTATGTATTGTATGGTGTATATATTTGCAACCTAGGCACATTAAGAGTTAAAAGACAAACTTGCTTAAACATGTTAAAAGGGAGAAGGCGCCAGCACCTAACAGGCAAAAGTTAAGAATAAAAAATGACAGTGTGAGTATTGTGAGAATTATGGTACATGGTGATAAAGACAACTTAAATAAGGGGTACTGTGTGATACTCACCCTCAGCAAGGCCCTATAAATAATACGTCTTTGCAAGTTTTATCCTCCGATAAAACTTGCAGAAACAGCTATAGGGGGAGGAGCTTATCAATTCAAACAGTGCATACATTACCACGGTGCGGCTAACACACGTCGCGTGGCATGCATTGGTCACGCATGGTCAGCCTCCCTGCAGTGCACGTACAATCTGATTGGTTGGCAAGAACTCAAATATTTTCTTAACTTATGCATGTTAGTTGCTGGCGCCTTCTCCCTTTAACGATAATGAAAACTTCTGTATGAAACTGAAATTCTGACAACAGGGTGTAAACAGTGATTGGTGTTGCGAGGTGAATGGGAGGAAGATTACTTTTAATATTGACATCAGAGACAAACAGTGTGTCCCAGAAAAGATTCCCTTTAATAGACCATAGAATAATTATCAAAATCAAGGTTTCTACTCAGGTAGATTTACATATTTACAAAGCCCATTTAATTTAGTAGTTCCCGTGAAAATGTCAAAGGCCTCGCTTCGTTGGTTTTGAATACATAGGCTCTTATGTAACAGCGGTGCTTTCCAGCCCATTCTAAGCTTGATAAAAAGAAATACAACAGACATACATGTACCATACCTTACCTAGTTCTCGTTCTTGTTATTAAGTAACTAAAGTCAAATTCATTCACTTTATGGAAACCAATCAAAGTTCAGTTTCACTGGTTGTGTGTGCTTTCACAGAGTGTGTTCCACCTATGGTTTGTTCTTTCAAAGTCCAGCTTGTAAACTTTTAGTGTCCTCCTGCACGTCCTTTCACCTGATTTTCATTCAGGTTGATGCATTGATGCAGTGCAAACTTGGAAAGGGCCTGAAAACACTACTGTTACATAATAGACTGTGTATTCAAAACCAATGAAGCGAGACTAATGAAATTTTCACACAAGTTAGAAAATAAAATGAGCTTTTTCAATTTGAACACAGACTTCAGAATGACACTTGATTTTGGATTTAATTTAGCAACCTATCAGAGGGACATTTTTTTGGGTGGACACGCTGTACATACACGACTGATTTACATGCCATGTGATTTAAGACACATTATCACTATTTTTTCATATTATTGACACATTGGTTAAATGACATGAAACCTTAGAAAAAATGTGTCTTAATTTCAACAAACATCTGGAGATATCAAAAATTTGCATTGCATACGGAATGAAATATACATGCAATATTGATTATTTCTGCAGATTACACACACAAACACACAATTACACCCGCACACCCTTTCATGAAAGACGGAATTAATTTCAACAGCCCCACATTAAATATATTGAGGGGCTTCGATAAAATGTTACGCGCAGCATGAAAATCTATTACCAAATAGATTTAGCTTCTGAAGTACAATCAATATCTATTTATGAAGGCACCATCTGTAATGAATAGCCATGAGTCGTTTTCAAGTTCACATTTCCATCTTATTTCACACATC
>JZLH01S0597523.1:32182-45498 GCA_001188425.1 Eucidaris tribuloides
ACAAACACAAGTGCAACGTTTTACGATTTGCTTTTGTGCCAGAACGTCCAAGCAAGTACTCGTACTCAAGCTGCGGTTCTTGTACTCGGACTACAAAGTACTCGGAAATTGACATCCAAAAAATTCACTCTAGAATCGAAGTACTCGACCTCGCTTTGAACTCGACAGTACTTGGGACTTGGAAAAAAGTACTCGACTACAACACTGCCTCTCTTTCGGATCATGAATGTTGGGTGTAGTTCCAATTTTACCAGGCATGTTTTGAGACAATTATGTCACATGTATTCATAACGTCTAAATTATTATTAATTGATCGTTTTGGTATTTCTGCACACACACCCTCCACCTCGTTTTCGGCTAATCGGCCCACCAGCCCACACATTGACCGGACCAACAGAATGTCCGACATTTACTCCGGTGACAATTGCTGCGACGATTATTTTATGCACTAACCCTGACCTCAACCCTAACTCTAACTCTAACCCAAACACTAATCCTAACCGTATTTTGAACTGGAAACCCAATGGCAACGCTAACCCTAACTCTTTGTCTTCTGAGATATTGTCACCGGAGCAACTGTCGCAGGAGCAAATGTCGGATCACCACTCAACAGGGAACCTGCGTGTTTCCTTTGCTCTGTCCGCCAGTGGATAGCAGTTCCTGTCGTCCATTTTTTATCGGGCATGCCATCTTGTTTTGCTGTTGGCCAGTGTTGTTTGTCACCCGCCCTTCCCCAAGTCATCTTCGTCACGGCTCGACACCTACGCACTCATGATTTGCTGAACGTCATCTTATTAATTCAATCACTTAGAAGATCAATACGGATTGCTTATTATATCTTTGAGACCCCACATGTACTTTTTCTCAAGTCAGTGTCAAACGTCGATTAAACTGATGTGAGTGACGAGTGGTATTATTGGGCTTTCAGCAATAAAAAGAAACCGCGCGTAACTTGGAAAAGCGCGCGAAACTCTATTTGCTTGCTGGATTTAAAAAGGATACTCATTTCAAGTTGCTGTCGTCACTTGTTTGCAAAGTATTTCGTCATAACGGTGTATATTATACAACACACATTGTACAATGGTTTTGGAATAAGAAAAATGATGATGAAAATACTATTTATCTGCCGGGGTTACAGCTATGCATAGGTTGCTATCGGTGTAGGTTAACCAGGCGCTCACTTCAATATATCATTCCTCCATATTCTTTATTAGTTGCTTTAAAGAGCTCTATTAAAACCCACTATTCATCAACATGGTCACAATTGTAAAATAACTTGTTTTCAAATAATATAAGTCTAAGGAATGTTTATAATTTCGTGCAAACCAATTATGCGCGGTCCCGAAGAAACAACTCATGTAGAGAGTTAATTGCTAGTTCACGGAAAATCAAAATTGCGCCGTGACGTTGGCCGTCGTTTAAATTATAACTTTCTTTTCACAAAACCCACACAGATTTGCTATGAAAAGATATCTCTGTAACTGTTTACGTATCTTGAAAAATATCAGTGCAAGTCTAAATAAGGCGCATTCTTCGCATGCTTTAAGTGGTACGTAGTACAATGTGAACTGAAATTCGAAGGCTTCCATTTTAATTTTTTTCGTTCAAATTAGCCGTGTCCATGCAGCAAGTGAAATGGAACAAATCTGTAATAAACACGTGGGAGTTGGAAGAAAAACTTAGTAACTGATATCGTAGCTGAATAATGCATGTTTCTGGATACATGTTTCGAGGTGGGATAATGCTTTTCTGTGAAAAGCAACGTCTAAAATATCTTATATTACCTGACAATATACCTAGATATTAAAGGAGAACCAAGATAACGTTGTATTGATCATAGTAAATTACGAATCTGATATTGAGATTATTCTATTATTTTTTAGCATTTACTTCCGTAGGACGTCAGAAAATGGTTTGTTCTCTTAAAAAAGGGAAAGGGTTAATAAAGGGGAATGCAACCCAGACATCTACTTGCATTCAATGAATAGATAGCAATAAGAGAAAGAAAATGGTGAAAGTTTGAGCAAATTTGATTGAACCGTTCAAGAGTTATGAATGTTCAAAGTTTACTTAATCCTTGTTATGCAGGATTCTTAAATTGGCAACTCTACCACATTTTGAGATGAAAGTGTGGAGAACTCCCCATTGGTTTTGTACACAAATTTTCACAAATTTATGTTTTTCTGAAATGTCAATTGAGAAGGTAATCAAATTCTTTCAGAAAAACACGTAGAATCATTTTTGCTGGAACGTACTAGGACAACAAGCAAGAGGCAATCAGATATTTCTTTAAAAATGAGAATAAGTGAAAATTTGTGTACAAAGCCAACATTTTCATATCAAAAAGTGGTAGAGTTGCCAATTTAAGAATCCTCCATAATGACGATTAAATAAACTTTCAACAGTCATAACTCTTGAACGGTTCAACCAAATTTGCTCAAACTTTCACTGTTTTATTTCTTTTATTGTTATTTACTCTCTGAATGCAGGAAGATGTGTGGGTTTCATTCCACTTTAAAGCTGATGATCCCTCTGTTAAATATAATGGAAAACACTCAAACACACTGCTTTCTTTGTACTTCCGAAACAAATCAATACATGAAAAAAAATGATAATCAGAATTTCCTGATTTTTCGTCATATTTATCTGATTATCGACACATACAGACACACATATGCACATACACTGACAAACCCTACACCCGCACACAACACACACACACACACACACACACACACACACACAACACACACAACACAGGCACACACACACACACACACACACACACACACACACACACACACACACACACACACACAACACACACACACACACACACACTACGACTACTACTACTACGTAACTACTACGTACTACGTACTACGTACTACGACGAACCGCCACAAATAATTTCTCCACTCTTCAAGAACGCCAATATCAGAATATGCTACTTTAACTTTTATTCGAGCACAAACTTCTCATTTCGTTTTTACTATTTAAATATCTTACTTTCGCATTTTGTATATTTGGACTATTTCCTCGCATGTATCGTACCTTCTTCATAACGATGCTCCAGCCTAAAGCTCATGTTACGGACGACATCTCAACGCAAGTGCGCGCGTGAAAATAACAGGTAATCATTATATGGGAACATCGGCAACTTAGTTGGGTTATAAGTGTCGTGATCCGAGTAAACAGCTGCAGGGCAAGGCAAACACTATTAGTTTACATCAGCACGAGACGTGTTAATGGCTTTTCGTCCAGGGGGTTCGCCTTACCGTTACACGAGTGAAGTATATTAAAATGCACCATCAACTTGGGCGCCATGTTCGTGTATCGATTTCGAAACGATACTACGATAGTAGGTCGAGTTCTCCTTGACCGGTGTCGAGGAATATTTCGGTTTGTCGGCAGTTCAAAGACTGTCATAAGTGACCTCATCTGAAGAAATAGTATGCTTGAAAGGGCAAATAAAACGGAATCTAGAGCAGCACCGTACGTTGAAATTGGCTATGACATGGTATTTAGAGATGATTCAATGCGGTATCAATATCATATGAACAGAACACGTAAACTTTGTCCAGTGACATTCTTGTTAAGCAGATTATTATTTTTTTAAATGTCCACATACAAATCTATGTGTACATCACTAAACTGGAGCAAAAAACAAACAAACAAACAAACAAACAAACAAAAAACAAAACAAAACAAAACATGCACCCCCACGTATATACCCCTGTCCAAAAGTCCATAATTTAACTTGTATAGAAATCTTTGGCAGAAAACGGGTTAAGACTAGAGCGACGTGGGTCGACGTTTAAAGCTATACTTCGTCAAATCGGACTTGCAGGTCGGACGAGTGATCACAAAGTGTAACTTTGGATACTCTGTGTATTTTTGACGGCTGCCCATCTGCCCATACTGGCTACGAATATCCTCGTATGTAAGTCGTACGACTTATCTACGGATTGTGTGGAGCTATGTCGACAGATGTAAGTAGGAGGTGTCCATGAGCTGTGTCCAATTAAACTGGAGTAACATGAGCTGTCAAGATTTGTCACGGGCTCGGTATAATTTAATACGATCTAAATGCATGAGCTGCACATGAGTTGCGGTGTTTTCCGAGAAATGCTGGGGTAATGCCCGGAGGCAGTAACATGTTTTGGATGACACAGAAAAAAATAACCCACTGAAGCCTCTGTAGGTGTGGGGGAGGGGTGGGGAGGGGTGGGGGAGGGGTGGGGAGGTTGACCGCAGTTAATATCTTATCGCCGTAAAAGTTTGCTATCGAATTAGGACAAATTATTACAACTCAAGACTTAGACAACCCGAATTGCACCTAACTGTGGAACTGGTTGAGCAGAGGAGGCGTGTATATTTAGATTGTTTTCAGAATGACATCTTGATGGATTTTTGGCAACCAAGTTCATTTCAAATGCGGAAAAAAATCAACTAGATCGTCGAAATAATGATAAGACGTGTCAAGACGTCGCGATGTGATATTTTTGCGTCCCATTAAAAAATTGTCGCGGTTTGTCGTGCCCTTCCGACCGATTGCGACGCGCCAAGACGTGCCAATTATCCCTGCCGGAAAAAAACACAATGTCGTCACAGTGTGTTCACACAGTGATCACAGTGTCACTCTGTGAAATGGGCCAAATCCACAGAGTGGCTAGAAAAACACAGGGTCGTCACAGTGTGACCTCTAAGAGCACACCGTGATCATAGTGTCACACTGTGAAAATGGGCCAAATTCACATAGTGCCACATCGTGTTCACACTCTTGTCACAATGTAAACACACTGTGGACAACACTGTGCTTTTTCTGGTAGGGATAAGATGTCAATGAAAATCACCAAGGTTCAAATCGGACCATAAATGAGCCTTGTCCTCTTGTTAAAGACTTTGTCAACATTTCTGTGGATGCTCCATTAGAAATAGGTAGAACTTTGGTGTCCGGACTGATGTTCAAATGTGTAAGTAAACACCAAGTTTCGAAAATATTGCTGTCAGTATCAAAATAAACGAAAATCACCTTAAGGTTAAACATCAGGGATGATATATTCCAAGACTACGCGTCTATAGGAATAACAGTTCTATACGATAAACGCGATCCTCTTAAATTTTTACTATTCTGAGGGATTTAAGAATCAATTTGAAATAGCATTTTGCAGAGGTTTCATTTTTTAACGTTACACTAGAGACGTACAGTCATGTTTCATGTGAAGCATTGCCTTTACATTGAAACTGGGAACAGGGGCAAGATGAATCGGCTGTGTTTTGTGTATAGATGCACCAGAAGGCCTATACATTTCATCTTTAACTTTATGACATGAAATGAAGTAATTAAAACCCCAAATTGTTCAGTCATCTATGAGTGATATCTCATTAAAGGACCATACACTTTGCACGTTGATTAATTCGGTATTTAATATTGATTCCATTAGGTAGTGTAATTTTCATTGATTTAATGTTCTACTCAAAGGCACATGGCGAAAAGAAAGACAACGATGTACGCAAGCAGAATACTTTGTCGAGGGTTAATCCAATAATATTGGGCATATCAATTTAACGCACCTGGGAAATTTATGTTTTGAATTTTTCTTTGAATCGCCTGAGAGAGATTCAAATTCGTATCGTAAATTCGTGGACTTGATTCCCACTTCCCAAGTTTGGGACAGCTGTCGTTCTGGATTAATACACAAGTGTGGCGAAGGTAATTTAAGTGTTAGGTGACCCGACGGGACGCCATCTTGGGAGCGGCGAATCCCAATGAGTTTCGGGATGAACGTTTGAAGGGGCATGAGGTTGTCTTTGTAAAAAGGCCGCGGTGCGAGAATATAATGTGCTAAATAATTGGAAAGGGGATCTTGAATTTGGGAACTAATGGAGTGCGAGATAGGTGGAATAGAATAGAGTAATTTCATTTGGCAAAACATTTGGGAATGTGCCGTAGTGCCATGCTACTGCATTCTCTTGGACGTGAAAAAATGGACCGTTTCTAAAAACAAACAAACGCACAAACAAAAGCACACACAGCCATACAGAAACACGCACTGACACCCACACCTACACACACTGACACAAACACACACGTTCTCTCTCTGTCTCTCTCTCTGTCAAATATCACCTATCTTTTTGGCACCATTGAATCGATAATTCAGGTCATCACAAGTACATGACACGTATAGGGTTGCAAGATATACGCCGAAGCTGGTAATCGCGTCCAAATTTAGAGGCAGGTCGTATTTTCCTTCAACCTGGTCGATTCCCGGCGGCGTTTCAGCGAACCAATCGTCACATGATATCAGGTACACGGAACCATTCATAGAAAATACGAATGAGATGTTTCCAATGTAACACGTAGACGTAGAAAGCGGACTTGCATTCCATGAATCAAGAGAAACAAACCCTTTCCATTAGCTAAACATGACCCCCCCTCCCCGAAAAAAAAAAATCGTTCAACAATATTGTTGGCTTGAATTGTCACTGACTGCCACTGAATTTCATACCATCACAGGTATATGCGTGACATTGAAATATTTTTTTCTCTCTCAATAATTGCCCTAAGCTTGTTACGCTCGTAAGGTCCGTGAACTTTGCACGTCATTGAGTATTTAGGTTTTGTGCTTATTGATTACATGACAATCATTCGTGAACGACACGTAAAATATGCTCCTCCTGGTCTATCATGGCTACAAGCAGTATTGTTAAAGGTACTGGCTAACATTTACCACAGTTAAAAAAAATCTGAGCCGCATGATTCCCCATGCTACCAGTGTCTTTGATGAGGTCTAAAAATGAAGCCCTGAAAAATTGTATTTCAAAATGATTATTTAGTGCTTTAAAAAAGTGAAAATCGTAAGTTGACCAGATTCACTTGCCCATTTCCTCCCATAGACTTACTGTGTATAACTTGCCATTGGCAGTGTAACTTTCCAAACTTTTGTATTCTAGGGTGTTTATTTGTCCATTTGAACACTACTATGTAGCTCAGATATCAAAGTTTGACAATTTTTTTAAATTGAAGCTCCACAATGTTAGCCTATCACTTTAAAGGCATTGTTTAACAATGCTTCATTTTTAAGTCTGAAGCTGCATGGTGCTAATTGCTGTCAATGTCTTATTGCGATTTAAAAGTGAATCCCTGAAAAATGCACTTCCAAGCGATCATTAAGTACTTTTAGAATAATGAAATAAGTTCTGCGAAACACATTTTCCTCTACAGATTACAATGCCCGAATAACCACCTTGTGGACGTTTATGAACACGATGATATTCATTCAAAGATATCTTAATAATGAAAGCGTAATAAGTTTTACATTCTTGGCTATATTTATCTATACGAATATTCTTATACATCCCGGACATCATAACAGTTCTACAGTGCGTCCAGAAACAAACAGAACCCCCAAAACAAAGGCTTATTGTGCGGAAGCATTGAGGCGTATCAATGAAAAAAACATGTTCAAAATAAAATATGACATGTTATTTCCAATGTTACATTTATGCATCTCTGAGTATCATGGCTTTGAAAATTTAATGTGAAAAACCATTTGCTGCACTTAATGGCTTTGGCAATATGCACATCAGAAAAAGAAGTTGGATACGTCTTAGTCACAGTGTCAAAGCCAACAAGACAAAATTAGTGTAGCAAATGGTTTTTCACATTAAATTTTCGAATGAATAAGTGTGCTTAATGTATCATTTGAAAGAACATAAGTTAAAGTTATATTTTGAACATGTGCTATTAATGATACGCTCAATTGCTTCCGCACAATAAGCCTTTGTTTAAGGGTTTTTTTTCTGGGACGTACTATACAGCTTTTTTTAAATTAAGTGTTCACCACGTTAAAACAATGTCTCTAACATTCAAGGGCACCGGATAGTGCTGAAAAATCTTTCGCATCACCGGAGGGTGATATTTCACAATTTAGTGTACATGTATAACATTTACTGAAGCATTGTTACGACAACTTTTATCACATCGCACTGATTGTGCAATGGTCCCAAAAGCATCACTATAATGGTAACAATTCTTCTGTGCATTCTACACGTCATTTAATGGTAACAATATTTCTCTACATTCTACATGCCATTTAAAGAAGTGCGTTTGGCCATAAACTAAAGGTTACAGGACACGGAGAACATGTCTTTCCAATTCAATGGAAAGTCTTTCCAAAGCATAGATGACTTTGAATCGATAATACGATGGCATATTACTCGCCCCAGAGGATTATTCGAAGCGTAGTGTAAGCCCACTTTGCGATGTTTGAAATCACCTTCTTTTCATTTTTGCGAATCGACGTAACATTTTCTTTAGAATTTACATAACATTTCAACAAATCAAAACAGATTTGTAATAATGTACCGGAGCGAGAACAGAGTGGGAAGGAGCTATTTTTACCATTTCGTCGTATCTTTGCTTGGCTTTGTTTTCCTTTATTAATCGTTATGGATGTATCTGCATTGAGCTACTTTTGAATAAAAGTCGTTATAATCCTTACCCCAATTCCCTAGTTTACGGTTCCAATTACAGCAGTCTTATATCACAATTTCATGTTGAAGCCAACTAGCATCTTTTTATCCGCGAGGGCCACTTCTTAAGAGGATAACTGATGACAGTTCACATACGTCCGTATGGTATTTGCAGCCGATAGAAACAATTCAGGATTTTTTTCTCAATGTTGTTGAAAATAAGTTTTTGTCTTTTTCTTGTTATGTAGCGGGTGCGGGTCATCTGGGCATTGTAGCAAACGCGAGTTTTTGTATCTTACGATTTATTCGTACGGCAACTAAGCCTTGTTACGACTGTCTATTCGCATCTTAAGGTACGACGTCGCAAAGAACATCTGACGAGATGAACTTCGACAATCAGCTGGATCGACCTTCTCACGACAGTACGCAAGAACATCGTACGAGTTAAATTCGACGAATACCTGACCAATACAACACGTTTTCCATAAGGCTTACTTTCTGAAATTAGGGTCGGACTATCTAGCTTTGATCAAGGCCTCTGGGCTTATAATGATATCCCCCGTCAGCGCGAGAACCCACTAGCGCCTGGAATGAGACTAACCGCGCTAACCCCAGTGACTACACCGGCGAGGGGCGGGTGAACAGCCAGTCTTTCGGTACGTCAGGAGTGTAGGCATTATAATTAGTCTCTTTTCAGGCGCACGAGATACAACTACAGCTCAGAGGCTCAAAGGCGTGAGGGACACACTCACACCCACAATGCCTTGTCAAAAGGCTAAGCTATCCCAATCCGGTACGTCAGTCCCGTGTGTCGTACGACCAAGAAAATTCGTGAGTTGTTTATGAAAGGATTTTTTAAAACAGAAAACAGTATACTTCAGGTAACAAATGATTATAGTTTTAAAATCATATTACTATATTTCACAGTAAGTTTTAAATAATGTACTGTTAATCATCCTATTAAGACAAGACGAGCTTTTTTCCAAAACAATCTAATTAAAGGTTCTCATTGAGTATGATAATGGCTGACATGAAGACGTGCAGAAAGAAAATGTCATTGGCTATTTCCAGATGACATTTCGATGATGGATTGGCATGTTAAAATAATTCAAGATTTATTTGCAACGAATATTGTAATTGCAATATCAAGATTTATCTCAGTGTGCACTGTGCAGACACAACTACATAACTGATATGACATTTGGAAGATATTTGCAGCTAAAAATTAAACAAAACAAAATCAACAATCGTCAGTTAATAACGGTTTATATAGATTTGGTATGTTTATATTAGAATAAAATGTGCGATTAAAGCAAACATGATAATTCAAACAAACGGAGTGATTCAATAATTAATTGCGACAAGAAAGGTCTCCTGAATTTTTTTCCAAAATAGATTACAGTCAAGATCGTTACGTGAAGCAACCAATTCAAATTAGGATATAGATATCCACTTTTTTATTTTCAAGGACAGTTCATCATAATGTTACATCCATGTGATTAATGCAGGACGAGACGTTGAATGATCAAGATTTATGTTCTTCTAGTATTAAGAAAGGAATTAAACAAAACTTGTGCTTCACAACTGCATTAATGGTGCATCGAGACGCCGGGACGGAAACAAATACTGCAATACAATAAAAAAAATCATTGAATTAAAATGGCATGCAATGTCTGTATACAAGAGATACGTAAAAATGACAAATTTGTCTATTTAAGAATATATGTGTAGGTAGCATCGTTAAATTAAAAGCTTGCGTGTCTGTCTTGGACGCCTGAACACAAAATGATTCTAAGACCTACTCAATTCGTTGACATATAGCTTTCATTCTTATCTCACATTTCTAATTTTCTGACAAACAATTTGTACTTCTATAAACAAAGTCCTCGTGTAGCTTTGCGACAAGTATAAAGTGCTTCAAAATGTTCAAGCTATCAATGTAAAAATGACGGGAAATGATTTCAAATGCAAGCTTTAAAGTTTGAAGGTGCTTTTAAATTGCAGCATAATGAGCATGAGAGCGTTATCATGTAATTCCAGATGTAGTGTAGGCCTATGTGTTTAAACTTAAGAAAGTGATATGTGTTTGGAAATATGCAGCATGCTTGAAGAGAAGAAATTTTAGGATAATCTGTTGAATCAAGCACTGAATTCAGACCATGATGTAGAATATGTACGAAGCTTAAAGACCCTATTTAACATTGTGGAGCCACATAAAAAAATTGTAACACTTTGACATCTGACTTATGTGATAGTGTTTGAATGGACAAATACACACTTTAGAACGCAAAACTTTAATCACTTATGCTGTCAGAAGCAAGTATGTAAATGAATAACTATTGGCGCATGAATTATGATTATCATCCTGTGGACGAAAATAATATTACTTAGCACTTTATGGGGAAAAACGAGGATGGATTTTTTTTCTATATTTTCGCGTTTAAAGGCAGTGGATCTCATTTGCAAACATTCCCGCAGACCAGGAAAAGATAACCCATGCCCTTAAGCTATTGATGAAGGGTATGTCTGTGAAATCTGGGGGTCAGTGATTACCTAGAATTTGAAAAATGCGAAAGAAAAGCAATAGCCGTTTAGTGTACGTTCTGTGGTAGGAATTTTTTTCTCGCGAGAAAAAATTCAAATCTGAGTCTAACGGTCAGTATAATTCCACTAAAACTGAGTTTCTAGCTCCTATATTTTGCTAAAGGTTCCCAGATGGCATTTTCTTCTAAATGCCATTGTATTTACACAATGTTAATTTTTAGGCATGTAAAAGAGATCCCCTGCCTTTAAAAAGCACGTAATCATTGCTTTTAACTGCATTTTTTTTTCAAGGCTTCATTTTTAGATCTTTTCAGAAACACTTGCATAAAGGATCGTGTAGCTCAGAGCTTCTAAAACTGGACACATTGTTACATGTACGTGATGCCTTTAAACGAAAATTATCCTCCAATTAGTGGAATATGTCATAAAATGAAGCCCTAGGCGGAGGTTAAGGAGAAGCGAATGATAATGAAGCATCTTCACCCATTTTTAAACTCCGTCTGAGTGACTCTGATTGAAATGTCACAGGATGAACGTCGCGTCTCTCGGAACTGATTCGATTTTCGCAGAAGAGATTTCTTCATTCTTCTCCATGCGCCTCCCTAGCTACCGTTTGTTTTAAAATTGTAAATTCTTCCTGACATAGGCGAACAGTTAAATTCTAGTTTTCCCAGATCTGAACCTGAAGTACCCGGTAAATAACAATTCCGTTCGTGCATGTCTGTATGTCATTCTAAACTTTGATTTGTACTCACTGGCTACCAACGTCAGAGTCATCTGACCACGCGATGTATCGCTTAATTTGGTGGAAACACTTTCCAGGTAGAGGAGTACAAGGTAATGATGCTCTTTGAGCTTCTTGCCGACCGACGCCACTCTAATTTTTCCCCTTGTATGTGAATTCTCGGCAACGAGACGTTACAAAATTTGCGTAACATTTCGCGTGCCTTGTTGTGATTTCCAAAATGTATGCACGCTGAACATTTTGCCCTAAGGATGTACTTGAAGCAAGCAGAAGGAACACAATGTAATGACAACACGACGGAAGGTCGAGGTAGGGGAGAGAAATGGATGTTACCTTGCCCTTTTCGTGTTAGGAAAGGTATAGGCCAGGATGCATTCGACGGATGACTTTGACTGATGCAAATTATCTGGAATAACTTACAGAAAGCCAGGGTACTGCCAATTACTGTAAAGGTTTGAACAGGAATGTTTTGTAACTAAGCCGCAAAACAATATTAAAAACAGCAACAACAGACTTTACTTAAATTCACTGGTCTTGACTAGTCTTTAAATCAAGGTTCACTTTCGACACGTGAGCAATCCATATATTTGTTCAAATCGTTGTTCGTAAACCACCGACTTCTGGAATGTTGGATGTTGGGGTAAGGTGAAAAGGGCTGCAATTTAGGCGAATCGTCTTATGGTGTACGTATGCCAATGATTCGGGATACTTGCTAGTTTGCTGTATAACCAATTCGGCCTATAACAGCCTCCACCCTACCTTTCCTGCTCCGAAGCACATGCGATTTATAGTGGAATTTCAGGCTGATAGCAAATTTAAAAAGTTTAAGTTTAATTTACAAGTCAAGCAAATATGAAATAGGTAGACTTTTAAAGGCAATTTTTGGATCATTACAAATTGGAAACAATGCAGTTTTATATGTGAGCAACTCTACATTAAAAATAATATTATATAAAAAATAGGTTGTCACCAAATTTCCATATTCGCCGAAGAAAAATTTTAATTAACTTTAATGTTTTTCGTAACCTCATACTAGCTTCTTAGAAGCGTTCATTCATGATCATTCAAGAGAGTGTCATTTTGTGATTAGAGTGAATATACACGACGTTGCCGATTTGGTAAGGATCTTTGAAGTATTATGACTTTTTAATATGTATTTGTATCATCCAATATGTTTTAAATTTCTTTTATGTACAGATCTATTTTTGTAAGAGCTGATATCGAAAACTTTTTTAAAATCATACTTGAATTCCGCTTTGAGGAGATGTTTAGGAAAATGACGTCAAAACCTTGAAGGATATGAAGACAAAGAAAAGTCAATAATTCGTGCTGGAGATGAGAA
Source organism: Eucidaris tribuloides (assembly GCA_001188425.1). NCBI lineage: Eukaryota > Metazoa > Echinodermata > Echinoidea > Cidaroida > Cidaridae > Eucidaris > Eucidaris tribuloides. Next base: position 45,292 of record JZLH01S0597523.1, read on the forward strand.
TCCGGTCGCAAATAGCGAGTATTCATATTTAGCATGTCCAGAATGTCTGACGTTCAACGACGATTTCAATTTGTGCGATTTTGTCGCCATGTGGTAAACTCGAGGTGTCCGGTCAGATCTATTAAAGCGTATCATCAGGATTGTAAGTAGCCAAAATTGGCCCCACAACCTAATGAGGTGAAACATGTAACAATACTTAGATCGAGT
>JZLH01S0597531.1:7303-27668 GCA_001188425.1 Eucidaris tribuloides
TAATCAATTAAGGGTAGCGCATTAATCAAATTCCGGGTCGTTATTGTATAGGGTTCCCGTCATTCATGACTCACAAATAAAGGGGAGCCTCCTGACATAAGATTCATATTCGAAGAGACTCGCGTATCAATATTCGGAAACGAGCAGGGTCAGCTATATAACATAGGGAGAGAGAGTCGCTATTTATAAGTTGCAATATCATAACGGGTCGTCAGTCATAATCGAACCGAAAATAGTCGCTATATTCCAGTTAATGGAAGAGGGGTCGCTAGTCAAAGGGTCAATATTCTAGGGCGACCTTCCATCAATTTGGACGATAGTGACCCTCTTTTTCAATTATAAAAGCGCGCGACCGCTTCTTTCGTTGCGATTATGTAATACAGACGGCACCCTTATGGAATTGACCGTTTGTTGAAATTACTGAGACACCTCCTTCTTCGTTGATGACATAGGCGGACCCTTGTCTTTGATTACGATGGAGTAGGCTTATGATTTAACAGACCCCAATTTGATTTGAACAGGACCGTATGACCTAGTTATGTCTAGAGGACCCTCGATGAGCTTATTATGTCGTCCTTATAAGATTTACTGACCCTTTCTTCGATTATAATGAATAGGCGACCCTCTGCTAAATATTATGAATGGCGAATCCTATGGAATAATGGTCCTTCACTGCGGGTTATGAATTACATTGACCCCTTTTTTATCTTTTACGGAATTTTTAGCGAAAGCCCTTCAGGGTATTTAGGAATACACGTTATTCGAATAACGACCTTATGAACCATGTCCTTTAATTGGAATTAAGCTTAGGCGAACGAATTATTTCCCTAGGGACGAGTACGTGTAGCTTTGACGGTATGTTTAATGTTCAAATGCTTACAGTTAATCGCGAAACGCATTGCCATTTCTCCAAAATATTGGAGAATCACATAGATCGACGATTCACTTTTCATTTATTTTCTGAGTGTCAAGATACTTTGCAACTTCTTAATAGAGTCACATCCACTCTATTAAAGCTGGTGTAAGCCGTATTTGATTACCAATTCATTGCAATAGAAACCAATCATTGATATATTGGTATGTATTGTTCATATATTTGTGTCTTTGTTGATGGCACCAGAACAGAAGTTTAATAGCACACTAGAGAAGTTGCTGGAATTAGCAGCAAAAAACAATATATCTTTCATTTCACACTCCCTTAGATATTCCGATTTCTAACTGAGAAATTGACACTACAACAAATAATTGAAATGATATGTTCTATGTGATTCTATATGGAAATGGAATCGTTTCTGATAAGTAGCATTTGATTATATACGTAGGTACAGGTAGCTGATCTTCTATTAAAGTGAATTTCATTTAGTATCATTACTCGGACCTATGGTCATAAGTTGCGTTATTAATAACTGTGTCTATACAACTGACAAGGGTTTCGCTTTTCTACAAAATATGGGTAGGTCTTATTCTATAAACTCATAGGACCTTGTCTAAAATAGGATTTCAATCTAATATGTAAAGAGGTCGCTTTTCATAAATCGTGAGAAAAGTCATAAATTATAGAGGACGAATAATCATAATAAGTCATGAGCTGCGTCAATTGACTATTTATTAGGTATTAACTGTCGCGCTTATGGATCAAATGTTGTAAATCAGAGGGTCTTTATATCATTAATCAAGAATGAGTGGGTGCGCTATCATAATAGGAGAAGTTAGGTCGTATTCACAAGTATATCCATAATGGCGTTATTCATATGAGAAGTGGTCGCTTTATAATTGAAAAGGGGTCATATTTAATGTATGGGTAAGGGTCGACCCTTATGAATATTGACTTTTGATAGCGACTCTCTCATTATGATAGCGCCCTTTGTCGATTATATAGCGACCTTGATGGATATATTTGACCTTATATACGGACCTCTTCTACTATTATAAGTACCTCTTTGTGTCGATTTATGAATATCGACTCTAAGATTCATCTTTTTTAGAGGCCTCTTTTTATTGATAGGGACCCTATAAATAACGCCTGATTTGGATATTAGACCATAGCGACCTTTGATATTATGATTAGAACGACCTCTCAGTCTTTTTTGAATGGCATGGCTTAGAATAATACCCTTGAGAGACTGCGATTTATTATCTTTATGCTAGCGGTCGCTTGATGATATATTTTTTTTTTGATGATCCGGTCTTGTATAGCGGCTACCCCCTTCCACCTATATTCAAGGTAACAATATGTGGGAAGATAAAAATTGTTTTATAACCGACAATTATTTGCTTGGCACATGCTCGTGTAATTTATTATACAATATTCTTTTCTGGGTTGTAACAAATTATTCCTTTTCCAATGTAATAGTGTGTCCATATTCTCTGTGTAAGAAGTTTGCGCAATTCACTTTTGAATTATATTTTCTTTATCGCCAAGTTCTTCACCATATTAAAATCCTCTTTCTTTTATTAGTATTCGTTTTATTGTGACTTCGCTAAGTTTATTCGCAGTCACTTTGTAACATGCTTGTATGGAGCGATTGCTTTCTGTTTAATTATATCGTGCATCCCTGAACAAAAGTATGGAAAAGTTTGACCTCGTCTGCACAGTCGAAAGTAATTTGACGAGATTTAGGCAACTGGTTAATTATAGTATGCAAAAAGTGTGGGACAAGTCGGATCGCCACGGAAACCCACAAAAAATCGCCTTTTTTAAAATTTGATCGGTTTGAATATGTCTCATTATATGTATGCATAGGAGAGTTTTTGAAAGAATACCTCATTGATTGTCAAATGATTCGTCAAATCAAAATAGACAGTGGTCACTGGTTCTACTTATTTAGATTGAGATTAAAATGAACAAGGAATGTCGGCTTATTTATATTGTGTATCCATATCATGTTAATTAAAAATACATTTGTTTTCGAGCGACCTTTATAATTTTCCATATTTTAGTATATTACTTATTATCCTTTATGTCTCGCATTTATAATAACTTAGATTTTATAGATCATCTGGAAAATCCTTTCAACAAATTAGTGATATCAATGTTTAATTTGCCAGACGTTTACTCAGCTTAAAGTAGTCCATTATTTCATGGTCAACTTTATTTCACTATGTTACAACGCCATGATTTAATTTACTTCGTATAACTTAATTATAGTTAATGGTTGACTAAAAAACGTTTGTCATGTATATTACTTATGCCATAAATTTCGTAGAGAAGTTTAATTGTTTAGAGGTTTGTTTCTATCTCGATAATAATCGCAGATATGATAAAATGTTAACAGCAAAATTAAAAGGTATGGGATTGCAAGAAAAGTACCGTTATAGGAAGATTGAATGTGATGCGAATATGTTAATGCTAAGTCTGGTACCCTTCGCGAATTGCTGGATGGTTCGTTTAAATTAACGTGTTAGATTAGTGACCAGGTGGGGGGGGGGTTTGTTGTTAGGAGTTTCATTTAAACCTTAATGACATCTGCTTGTTAACATTAAGTGTAATGTGCCTGTTACAATATCGAGAGTACATTCTTCAATTTTGTATTTTTATTGCGGTCTACCCGTGACTAGCTCTAATTCCGACAGATTACGCACAGTTAAACTCTGGTTGTGGAATTTGTATTGGTATGTTTCGTGTTTGTTTGTTACGTTAGGTACGACAAGCATTTATATTCTCGCGGGTAGCAAAAAAACGGAGACTTTTTGAAAAAGTATTCATAATTTATTTCAATATATACTGCTAAATTTTGCTGTTAGAGATGCTCTTAAGTTTATCTTCAATCCATTGTAAAAAATAAGTTGTTCTGCTTACGAACACGTTTTGTCGGGGTTTCAAAAAGGCCTGCGCACAAATGAGAGAAAATGAGAATTGTATCAGACTTGTGGATATCAGCAGACTTCCTCTTAACCTCTCATTTCGCTTTCATATTTTCAATTATGCTTTCAAAATTTTTACAAGTACAACACTGTGAAGAGGGGGGATCTTGCCAATGGTTTGCTGTGTAGCTACCTGTGACCAAGGGACATATGTTCCTTGACTGTTAAATGTGTTCTTGAAGGACATACAATTTCTAACTGGACAAGGTTTGTGTTTCTCAAGCACATAACCTTTGTTGCACACAATGAAAGATTTGAGTAGTTACAAACTCTCCCCTCCACATTGAATAATACAATATGCTTGGCAAAAACATTGTTTTATTTTAGTAATGAAGATACTCATGCTAAAAATACTATAAAATGAAAAAAAAACACATTCAATAAATAAATAGCTTTGTAATGAATTTTGAAAAGCTAATACGAACTAATGGCAAAATAATGAAATGGCTAAGAGGAAGTTGCTGATTAACAGAAGTCTGATGATATATTCTCATTCTGCCATTTGTGCGGAAGCTTTTTTTGACCCGATAAAAACGTTCGTGTTCACTCAAGCTTGTGAACGAACTTATTTTTTATGGCATATTGAAAGATATACTCGGCGCATCTAATAGACTCAAATTAGACTCTAATTTGAACAATTTTGATGACACTTTCAAACGTCCCTTTTTTGATACTATATATCAGTTTACGCTAATGCCTCAATGACAGGTTAGACCTTCACCCCCAGAAGAGTTGATGTCCCGCAGAATTCCAAACATCCTTCCCAAATTGATTCCATGCCTCGTGTTAATAAGGGATGCTTCTTGCAATTGGACCGTTACGATTCAGTGAACTGTATTCTTGTAGGATTGCTGACAGCTAAAGCGGTTAGAGCTGCGCTACGGCGGAGTAAAATACAGATCCTTTCCTTAATGAGAAAATATGAAACAAATCTGATCTCAAATAACTGTTAGGCATGATAGCAAAGACTGCGACATTTCCATAAGTAGACGATTGTGTTACATATGGGACGATTTGCAACAGTCGGACGCTAACTTATCAAACAGGTGTAATATTCCACGTGGAGCGACATGATCCTCCATTGTACTTTGTGGGACGACATGTCTATCGCTTGACATTTACACCAGTCCGACTGACCCTGAAAGATTGTAGGAAGATGTAAAATTGTTGCTAAAATGTTAACAATAAGAAATAAACAAACGTCTCATGATCCATATTCCTCCACCTTTGCGGAGCGGTATTTTGGCTCAGTAACAAAATAAATTCACCGCTGTAAAGTTTTTTTTATTAATAATTAGCTTATTACTGAATTAATTATTAAAGTATTGAATTAATTAATTCATTAATTATTAATTTTTTTATTATTTTTTGTGGGGCGGGATTGGTTATTGAACGGACTTCATAATTATTTTGGATATGTCTGTATTTATGTATTTGATCGGGGGGGGCGATCACGTATGTTGGCATAGGGATGTCGGCTGTCTGCTGGGAAGGGTGTCTTTTCAAGATAATCTTTAGACATGGATCCCCTTTTCATCAAAAAGATCCTTAGACATGGGTCCCATTTTTTCAACTTGTTCAAATTTTCGGCGTGCTTCGCCCGCAAACACTCACAATTTTCAAATTGTCACCCATGCTATTTTCAAGTTTCTGAACCCTCAGTTCCCAGCGGCACAACCCGACCGCGACCGTCCGATTTATAGCCTGCTCGGTCGCTGCTGGAAGTTAGGCATCGCCCAGCGATTCTTGGAGCATGTTGAGCGGGCTGTAAAGCCCTAGCGATGCTCGGGCGGCGCCCTGTCGATTTCCGGTCGGTTACCGATCGATTTAAGTCAAAACTGGGCAAAATCAAGGGAGCTTCCCCGCGCGGCGACCGGGCAGTAACCGACCGATGACTCCGATGACTAACAGATTCCCGGCCGGTCTCCCACCGGTCATCAGGCGATTTGGCGGTCTCCCATCGGCCATCGGACGGTCTCCCGTTGGTCATCGGGGCGATTTTGCGGTCTTCCACCAGCCATCGGACGATTGCTAAGAAATCGGCCGGTAGCCCGCCGGTGATCGGTAGGACCCTGCAGATTCAAATGTGTATTGGCGGCGGACCACTGGGCTCCTCCGGGAATGTTTTTCACTGGCAACCTGGTTATATTTTATGTGGTTGCCCCACTGTGGCCATTAACAATACAGCTTTTTCTCCAGCTCCATAGGTTTTCTCTTGTGCTTTTGGCTTTTTTATTTAATTCAAAGTGTAAAAAATACATGTGGACTTTTAGAAGTGGAGCACGCAGATGAGGGCCTAACATTGTGATCACAAATACAAAAATTGGCCTGCTCGGCGGCCCTGCGGCGAGATTTTAGCCAGTTTCGCCCGGTTACCGAGCGGCAGCCGCCCAGGCACCGCTGGTTTTTAGGGCATCGGTCGGTCGCCGCTGAAGTTTTAGTGCGGAGTTAAAATTCCAGCGGCGCGTGCTCGATTTATACTCGCCGCCCAAAACATGCCAGGTGGCCGGGCGCCGCCCGGGTACCGACCTAATCGAGCAGGCGCCGTCCAGACGCTGACCGATTCTGAGCTCACCGCCCAGTGACTGACCTATTGCCCAGCAGCAACTGGGTGGCGACCGGGCGGCGACCGCTCGGTGGCATTCTATTTAGTCTAGGTTCTAACCGTTTCTATTTCAGTTTAATTCAACTCGGAAAATTAAACCGAAATAGAAACGGCTAGAACCTAGACTATACCTTTTATTAAGCAGCTTCGAAAAGTAGACTATTCGGGGTGAATAATCGGTCATCGATTGATATGCGCCGTTGAAACCGACAACAACAACAACAACAACAACAAGTAACATATTTAACATAAATCGTTCCATGGTGATTGCTTGAATAGGTCGATACCCAGGCGGCGAGCGCTCGGTGACCGCCCGGACACCGGGTATGTTTTCGGCGGCGAGCGCCCGGTGACCGCGCGGACACCGGTCGTGTTTTGGGCGGTGAGTAAAATCGAGCAGGCGCCGCCAGAATTTTAACTGCGCGCTAAAACTTGAGCGGCGACCCACCGATGCCCCAAAAACCAGCAGTGCCTGGGCGGCGCTACCGCTCGGTGACAGGGCGACGTTGGCTAAAAACTCGCCGCCCGGTCGCCGAGCAGGCCAATTTTTCTATTTGTGACCATAGCCTTACATCAGTAGATTACGATGGACTCAATGACAAACGCATTCCACCACTTCCCCAAATCATGTTTGTGTCATATACAGATTTGTTACTCAATCGGAAGTTTGAGGTCAAATTTATGCTGCCAGCTGCATTCACAAGGCAGTGTTTAATTATATTGCTTGATTGTGTAAGTCACAAGGACTCAGAAAATCGTGTCATCGTTTTGTATGTATTGCAGCAAAACAATACGGTGGTTATTGAAGGACGAATTGAACGGTCATGTTACGAACACAAGCAATACAGATGTTACTTTTTTGTAACAAAACAGTCGAATAGATATCCCATGTTTCTGATTTGAATTTTCCTTGTATATAGATTGTTAGCTAATCAAGCAAATAAGTCTAAAAGTATTCCCAGTATTACGGTTCAGACTAATTTTCATCTCCAAGCAAAGGCAATGGCCTGAAAAGAAAGTTTCTAGGAAAATTGAATAGAGTGACAGCTTTTAAATCTGATTGCCGGACTTGATGCATGAACAAAAAAAAAATCCTGAAAAAGATACCTGGTCAGAAACTTACATCTTGTTTCAAAGGGTTTACGGGGTGGTGGCATTCCCACACCCTATAGAGGACTCCCCCACTTGATTTCTCGAACGATTAGGGTGGGAAATTGAGTTTGCAGAAACTTAGACTTTCAGGATTATATCGCAAAATTTTCGTTTCACATGGTCAGTTTTGGAATTTTCATGAAAAGGTATGATTTATGGGATGAAAAATAGAGCCGATTCTCAGGGTATATTTCCAAATTTTCGTGACTGTTCGCGGCCCATAATATGCCACATTCGGAGACACAGCCCATCCTGATCGCACCATGAAATACAGAGAGTGGCGTGGACAGGGATAGTTGCAAAATGATATCTTTATCAAAATCTCCTTTTTTATCATTTTCCATTTCTTTTGTATATTAAGTGATCGACATGCAATCATGGTGATGATGATGATGATGATGATGATAATAATAATAATAATGATAATAATAATAATAAGAATAATAATAATAATAATAATAATAATAATAATAATAATAATAATAATAATAATAATAATAATAATAATAATAATAATAATAATAATAATAATGGTTGGCTATTTTTACTATTATTATAATCGTCATCATCATCATCATCATTTTTATTATAATGTTGTTTGTGTGTGAGTGTATTGTATGTAGTTGTGTTTATTGTGAAGCGTGTGTATATAGTGTATATATGTTGTGTGTGAGCAGGTGAGTGTTCATGTGTGTGTGTGTGTGTGTGTGTGTGTGTGTGTGTGTGTGTGTGTGTGTGTGTGTGTGTGTGTGTGTGCGTGTGTGTGTGTGTGTATGTGTGTGTGTGTGTGTGTGTGTGTGTGTGTGTTTTGTGTGTTTATGTGTTTCTGCAAAACACCGAAATAATCATTCACAATAAAATCACAAATGACACTGTCAGACAAAACGTGTAGTTTCACATTTACCTTTATTACAGTATGTAAATGCAAGTAAGCTGAGTAAAATATCTTCCACACAAAATCACACAATACTTAATACTTAACACAGCACTGTTATCTGTTTCATGTTTATATGAGCCTTAGTCCAATTGTCACTGTGGTGTGTTCAAATGTCAAATATATGTACAGGTGTACAGCATTCATTAAAAATGACCTAGATGAGATATCTACATGGATGTACAGTGTGTCCCCCAAAATGGTCCAATCAGGAGAAAATTATGTCAGGTAATTAGTCTCCTCAAAAGGTATGTCTATTTGGTATCATATTAAAGTAGAATAAATTCCTTTCTGATAAACTTAATCCCATTTAATTTACTTTTACAATTCAAAACTTGTGATTACTTTTGTACAGTCAGGCAAGATCACGTTTGTCCCACTTTTGTGTATTGGGCATAATGACAATTGAATTGGCGGTATTGTTGCTTACAGAATTCATAAAAATGAAATTACAAAAATAAGTAATAAAACAAATTAAAAATTCATTTTGTCTTTCAATTTTTTTTAATGATAATCTAGTAAATTAAAAGAATAAATGCAAATAACCGCTTCTCGGCATTTGAATGATAGTACATGTTTATGCCTTTTGTTTACCAAACTGCATTCACTTTGACATCACGATGATCTACACATCTCATTCACTTTAGGCCTTTTATCAAAGATTTGTACTCCCTTTGTACTACAAATGATAGGAAATCAGAAATTTACACCCTGGAAAATATGTTTGTTCAGCTAATTTGAACGAATATACAATTAATTTTCAACCATATGCAGAATCATGCGTCTACATGTGTAGCACATACAATATACTGGGACAAGCGCGATTTTGCGTCATTGCAGAAAATTCAATATATTTCAGAATTGAAAGAACTCAATGAAATGAAATAAATTGCACTAAAAGTGGTCTTTTAGCTTTATGACAATTTCCAACTTGACTAGGTTGTGTATGATTTTTATATATTAAAAAAAATTCCGATTGGACCCTTTTTAGGGACACACTGTATAAAACATCTATGTCTAATTGTGATAAGAACAGTGCGAATTCTTATTGGTGAAATATATATATATATATATAAACAAACACATAATTATATTGAAGCCCAAGTTTAGTTTTGGGGATTTTTTTTTTTATTTGAAAGCTATATGCCCAAAGGTCCACCCACCCTCTGAGATTTTTCATTAATTAATTTTAAAAACCCGAAAGAATCTGTTATTGGTGTATTTTCAAATTTAAAAAACAACAACTAAACTTTGGCATTAATGTTAATTCAAGAATCCTTGTCCAGGTTCATTGTGTGAAGTATGAAATTGAAATACACAAGTTAATAATGGTTGCAATAAAGTAAGTAACATTATAAGCTTTATGGATATACTGAGTCGTATTGTTGATAGACTAAATCCTTGATTCTTCCACAATTACGTTATGGAGGTATTGCTTGGGACTCTGGTAAAAAGAAAAATCAGACTGATAGAATACATGAACTATAAGATCGAGTGAGCCGTAGAGCCGTATTATTCTGAATATTTATCCACGTTCTTATGCTTCAAGTCAAGAACTACATCATCTTCTGCAGTAAGACTGTAAAGCTTTAGATAGTCGTACTCCATCCTACGTAAGTCAACGTTTTAGCGTAAAGGGAACTGTATATTTTTACGTTCTGAATAATCTTTGAAACAAAAAGCCAATGCGTAATTAATTTTTGCAAGCGAACGCAGAAATGACAACCAAAAGAGCCCTCAGCTTCAATACATTTAAAGAGTACTTAAGAAGACAAGTTTAGCCATTTACAAAAATATACAACATCTGGTTTGTTCACTACTCGTTTTCTTCTTTCCAAATTTACATGATTTATATTGGGTACGCCCTTTTTGTAAATGACATATAATACATGTAGCTGAAATTTCTAATTTTCGTACATAGTCTATTTCTGTCATTTCAATAATATTATACTACATCTACTTCCAGAGGCGTCGACCCTGTGGCCTGAGGTGTGGGGGAGATCGCCTCCCCATATATCAAAAAAAATATGGAGGGAACATATCGATTGCTGCCCCCCCCCCCCCATTAATTTTGACAAACTTGAAAAAATCATAATATCGCAATGCAAATATATGTTTAAAAAAACATTGGAAGGCACAATAAAACCAATAAACATGGCATAAAAATACTATGTGAAGCATACAAAATTGTAGATTTTTCGGCGCGCTTCGCGCGCAAACATTTTTCACTACAATTTGGCGCGCAGCGCCAAAAATGTTAGAAATTTCCTCACTTTTGCCCCCCATCCTAAACGTGGATCGATGCCCCTGCCTACTTTTCTATTTCAAGGTAATTTGATTTATTGCGTAGTTATTTATTTAACGAGGTGTTTTACTTCAGTTTACAGTTTATAGTTCATTGATCGGAGTGTGTTTTCTTTTTTTTATAATCATTGCATATACTGTTAACGATTTGTTGGTCTGACTTAATTTCGATTTACAGTGATCACCCTTGCTCGCTGAATAAGGATATCCAGTCGAATATTTTATTTGTTCGTAGCATATTCAATGAAATTCATACCATACCATACCATACCATACCATACCATACCATACCGTACCATACCATACCATACCATACCATACCATACCATACCATACCATACCATACCATACCATACCATACCATACCATCAGGGTTGGCCGGTAAATACCGGTATTTACCGGTAAATACAGCCTTGCTATTTTGACAAAACGGGAAATACCGGGAAATACTGGGAAATACCATAAAAAGTTATTTGTTGAATGATAATAACTAAAAAATGTAGAGATTGTTGTTCAGTAAGTGTGATTCAACACAAAATACAACAAAAAACTAACTTAAGTGATGGTGGGGACTGGGGAACAAGGGACTCATTATGATTGGTGGGACAGATTTTCTACACAGCCAAATCAATACTAAAAGTATGGAAATTTCAAAATCACCTGCTTTTATTTTAGATTTTTTTTCAATCATTTCAGTCTGCAAATATCTGAATTGCTCCCTAAATCCAGAACACTTTAAATAGCACACCCCATTGACAGATGTTGATTTGCAAGATGATGGCTGCACCCCACAATGTAGCACCTGAATAATGTACAGTGTAATACTGTATGTGTTGGACAGTATGTGAAACAACACTGAATTAAATTATCAAAATTGAAAAGAGGTTTTTCAGAGTCTTTTCATCTGAAATTTATCAGTTTAAGAGGGTTTTGTTTAAGAAGAGCCCAAATGAACTGCATTATTGGCCTTCTTAGTTGACCTTGTACAACTTCAAGAGTACACGGCTAGGTATTGCCCACGTATTTCCCAGTATTTCCCAGTATTTCCCGCCTGGGTGGGAAATACAGGTATTTCCCGGGAAATTGCTAACCCTGCATACCATACCGTATAATACCATACCATTATTTTTTTTTTCATGGCAACATGCACTTATTGTACTGAGCAATGGAGTTTCACAATAACATTTTCACAACAAAGAATAGATAACGAAACATTTTAAATCATTCGCAAATTATTTAAGAAAACATCTGTCTCACAAATTTCAACACTCTTGTCATGCTTGTCATAGCTGGTTAAAAGAACAGAATTATCAGAAGCTATTTACAGGGAGGAGTCAAACAGAATTACATGATAATAATATTCTAATACAATGGTAAACTAATGTATTATACAACCAGCAATAATGAAGAGAATACTACATATACAATGCAATATAAACAATGAGTTAAATATAAACTATTCAAAATACATTACGTCATGACAATTATGGCCTATTGAGTTAACTTATCTGTTATTTGTGATTTTGCCCAAGTTAGAATATGTAATAGAAATTTTGATGGAGTTAATAGGACCTAGAGATTAAACGGTGATTTTTTAATTCTAAGATTAAAAAAAATCGTATCTCTCACCCCCCCCCCCCCCTGGCCAGTTACTTTCTAGTGTGAAGTATTGTAGGGGATGTGATAATAGCATATTTTGAGGGATTCTGGAAAGAAATCAGATCACAAAAAATGCCATTTGCATTTTCTGAGTAATTGCTTCTATCAGAGCTTGTTTTTATTGTTAACTAGACCCCGCACCCTACCTTTACTATACAGTGTGTATCAAAAAAAAGTAGACACTAAGAAAAAAATTATTACACAAAAATTTCATGATCTTGAGATTATTTTTTGATATGAATATTTTACCTTGGATCTAAGCTATCTGATGACACTGTTGGTATTTAAAGTATTTCACGCATGAGTGAGCACAACCCACTTTTGTCCAACCGGCCAAAAATGCATTTGCGCACAGAATTGTGCTCTTATAGTCAATGTTTAAGAGCCTCACTGACCGGTGCTGCAGAAGTTCTCAACTGATGTGCACAAGTATTGAATTCTCAGCATGCTCAGAGACGATCTAATATCAATTTCTGTGACAAGAAAGACTAAAATGAAGCAATGATTCAGATAAACCATCCTAAAAAGAAGAAAACGTCATGGGGGGGGGGTCAATTCACAGTTCTCTCAAACATGACATTTTCTTCTTACTGTTAGTGGGGTGGTATTGAATCATCATTGCTTCATTTTTGTCTTTCTTGTCACAGAATTGATCTTAGCTCTTCTCTGAGCACGCTGAGGATTCAATACTTGTGCACATCAGTTGAAATCTTTTGCAGCATCAGTCTGCAAGGCATTAAACACTGACTATTAGAACTAAATTCTGTGCGCAAGTGCATTTTTGGACGATTGGACAAAAGTGGGCTGTGCTCACTCATGCGTGAAATTCTTTCAATACCAACAGTGTCATCAGATAGCTTAGATCCAAGGCAAATTATTCATGGAAAAAAATAATCTCAAAATCATGAAAGATTTTTTTAATAATTTTATTTCTAAGTGTCTACTTTTTTTTGATACACACTGTTTAAAAATCTAGAGGGACACAGGCAAAACAACGTGATGTTTATCAGTCATTCAAGACATCAGATAACATTATTCTTTCAAAAATCAATCGTTCTGATTATTTCATAAATGCCATGAGTCATGTGACCAAACTTGGGTCACGTTAAGTGAAGGTCATGGGTCAACTTCTGAATTTAATTTAACATATCCACTCTCCTCATAAAGCACGCATACGTCAAAAGTTCGAAGTGCTCTAAATGCCCAAATTTTCATTTTGCATTCATTTTGGGGAGATTTTGAGAGTTTGGGTGAGCGTGCATACTCTCCCAACAGTCGGCTGAATGTTGTCTGCTTGTCGATAGTTCGCAATCATCAGATCATTTATGCCACTTTCAGAAAATCTAAGGCTATCATTACACATGGTAGTTGAGATTATAGAGACACATTGTTTGGAGAACAATTAGTCCATGTGTACCTATGAAATAACACATTTGCTGTCATTTTGACTTCTTTCCATAATTTCCCTTACCTCGTCTTCCTTTTCCTGTTTCAGTTGAACGTATAATGCCTTAACTCTACTCGCTATTTCATCCTCCAGTTGTCGTTTCTGCTCTTCTTCTTCTTCCATCTGTTGCCGTCGATGTTTTTCCTGGGCAGCCTTCTTTTTTTCCTCTAATATCCGCTTGCGGTAAAGGTAGACGAATGTTTCATCTCCGTCTGTCATACACCTGTCTAACAGACTCAACATGTTCAGCTGGTATTCCAACTCGAGTTCTTTTTTATCGTTGGTGATATTGGCCACTTCGAAAATGTCACTCACGCCTGCCATACTGAGTGCTATTTTCATATGTTTAACCTGGTGGGCTTCGGCGGTATCAACATGAGTGATAACACCAACAGGATAACGCCCTATATTGAAACCAATGAGACAACGTACAAAAAATATATGTACAAACTTCATACCAGACGTATGTCACGAGCGTAAAACAAACAGAACAACTTAATATGCAGTTTCTACGTAACAGGAAGTACATTTAAACAGTTACACATTACCTTGGTGAATATGCAGAAACTGCACCAGATCAGGTAGTCCAGTTACATTTTCCGCGAGATCATGCTCTGCGCTGCATGGATTTAAACAAAAAGAGAATGAGGAAATTGTCATTTTTATATATATATATGAACAATTTTACATCATGGAAAAAAGGGTCAGTGTGGTTAATCAAAAAAAAAAAGAATCGAATAATCTCCTTTTCTAACCTTATCAATGTAAGACGAATTTGTTTTGCCCCACACGATATATATGTGAAACATGAAGGAACATCATACACTTCGAATTAAATAATAGGAAACTCAAATTAGACTCAATAACCCGGGGGTAAAATTGAGGGAGGTGCCAGTTGAAGGAGGAAAAATTTTCACTTGGTTTTTCTAGACCAGTTTTTCATTGGGAACAAGAATGTCTCAGATGAATAGACTAAAGACTTTACCGTAAGGGTGCTTTGTTTAAAATGACCATTAAAATCCCATATGAAGGGTGTATATGCGTAGATTAGTATATAAGTCACGTTTTACCAATTTTTGCATTAGGTTTGATTACAGATTACAGATATTCCTACAAAATCTACATTTGTACAAAGAGGTCAGAAATTAGGGCGCTTTTCAAACTGGCCGCCAAAACCTCTAATAGAGTGTTTAAGTTAAATAAACATTTAGAAGGGGCGTTTCACTAAATTTGCCAATAATTTTAAAGGAAGATGTAGCCGGCAACTCACAGGAATAAGTTAAGAAAAAATATGACATTGGGAGTATAGTGATAATTATTGTACGTGGTCATAAAGACAACCAAAATAAGGGGTACTGTGTGACACTGACCCTCACCAATTAGTAAGTTGCTGTTAATATAAGTCTTTGCTAAATTTTTCATAGAAGAAACTTAGCCAATACAGCTACAAGGGGAGGAGCTTAAAGATTTAAAAGCTGCATACGTTACTTCGACGCGATTAACACACGTCAGTTACGTAGCGTCTACTCAAGGCCAGCGCACATGTGATCTGATGGTTTGGCTAGAACCCATAATCTTTCTTAACTTCTGCCTTTTAGTTGCTGGGTACATCTTTCTCTAATTAAGAGTTATTCTGAAAGAAGCTGTATATGCCAAAATGCAATATACAATGTGCATATACGGGTCAAACCAGTTTGAATGTGGCATGATGTACCCCTTTTTGCATTAGTAGGCCTATTGATTAAATATTTTCATACAAAAGCTATTACCCAATCTATATAGAGAGGTCAGGAACAACGGTCCTTTTCAAAAAGGCCGGCTAAAACCCTTATGAAATGCATATAAGGGTTAAATATGTATTTACAAATCGCGTTCAACCAAATTTGGATCAATTGTAATAAGGGGTTATTCTAAACGAAGTTTTACATGTGACATGTTTAAAGAGACCAAAAATTTGGGTGCTTTTCAAAATGGCCGCCAAAAATCCCACATCCTCCGTGCTCCAAGTGTCTTTGATAAGGTCTGAAAATGGAGCCCTGAAAAAAAAATGTATTTCAAAATGATTATTTAGTGTTTGAAAAAAAAGTGAAAATCTGCAAGCACTCAGGTTGATCAGATTTACCTGCCCATTTCATCCAATACACTTACTGTGTGTAGATCTAGGCTCTTTTGTACTCCACCTAAGTACTTTTTCATTCATGCATATCTTGCCAGTGGCAGCATAACTTCCACATTTTTGTATTCTAGGGTGTTTATTTGTCCATTTAAACACTACTGTGTAGCTCAGACATCAAAGTTTGACTTTTTTTATTTGAAGCTCCACAATGTTAGCCTGTGTCTTTAATCTTTGCAAAACGTCCATTATTTTGTTACTGGGGTCCATAAATGCTGAATTCATAGTTTCGCTGGATTGGAATATTATGTTTGTTTAGAAAACTCATCTTTATATATATATATATGTATATATACTAGCCATTATAGTAACATTGAAAATACTGGAATAACAGATATAGTTATATGATTCGTCAGGTACTCCTCCGTTCCACCTTTAAAAGTTGGAGACACTTAAATGCAAGGTTCAACCTGACGTAAAGTTAGTTTTAATAAAAACAGAAAAATAAGAGAAACATATTAATTAAAGTTTGGCGAAAATCAACCAAAGAATAATAAAGCTATGGCATTTTAAAGTTTTTAAGTTTGTAACGTCACATGCAAGCACCTCCCCATATGTCATGTGATATAAATTCCATGACGTGCCAGTTTCTCAGAAATTTGAACATTATTTTACCTATGCATTCAATATATTATCAGAAACATTATTTCATACAGGCTTCCATGAAAAAAACACAGATATTCAATTATCATGAACCATTAAAAACTGGCAATCTATAGAATTGATATTATATGACATATGGGGAGCTGCTCGCATGTGACGTCCAGGATGAAAACCTTGAAACTCCATAACTCTGTTATTCTTTGTTGGATTGTCGCCAAACTTTCATTAATATGTTTCTCTCATTTTTCTGCTTTATTAAATCTAAATTGACGTCAGGGTGAACATTGCCTTTAAGCTAACTTGAGTTTATTTGGAAGTTCTTATCAATAAGGGATTTGGGGAAAGTTCACAAGACTACCAGGTTTGTCAAGGGATGGCCCAATCTTTGTAAAACTCTAATATAATAATGGCTATTGCTGAAGTATCATTTGCAACATCTACATTGCAGTTTGATTTAACACTGATTTTTTTTTTCATTTTCCTTTTCGCCAATGA
Source organism: Eucidaris tribuloides (assembly GCA_001188425.1). NCBI lineage: Eukaryota > Metazoa > Echinodermata > Echinoidea > Cidaroida > Cidaridae > Eucidaris > Eucidaris tribuloides. The sequence goes on from JZLH01S0597531.1 coordinate 24,540, forward strand.
ATACGTTGTTGACCATATGGCTTTTATATTACACATATTCAAATTTACTTCTATGACCATAGTTTTTTTGTTTCCTCTCATCCAAAAATTTCATTTATGAAATTATATATTTTTGAATTAAATTGGTCAATTTTGATACCTTTATTCATTTGAACTTTAAAGTTATGGAGAAATAGTTAAAGTTAAATGACATCACGTGATCAAATAGACAAAGATCGTACTGTCAATGTTTCGCCGACTAGTCACCATGGCCAGATAACATGTAATATTGTGTATACAATAATTGCCTTGGGCTCGAACGATAATACTGAGTTATTGTTCAATTATAAGTGATCTTTCTAGCAAAATATTAATCGGAAGTTAAGTTAAACAATTGCTAAGAAAATTGTTAATGAGCATACGTGAGTTTGTAGTTCTTTTCATTTGTTTTGTGCATTGACAAGTAGTTTGATTTATTTTTCAAGAGAAAAAACACACGAAAAGCCAGCCTGACAAATGTCGTAATGTAAATACGGAACTGCTTTCATTTTAAGACAAGATCGATCCAGAGGGTAATTTGAGCGCGCGTGTCGAATCACTTCCTGCAACGTGGATCCATGGGAGCTCATCAGATTGAGGGGAGTTGCGCGTTTTAACTATTTTCAGTGATGTGATAAAACAATAAAGTTTAAGGTAAAGTGTCACATAGGTCACTTTACATCTGAAAATTCACCTTACTTGCGATACGTTAAGAACTGTTAAGATACGAGCTTCAAACATGGCAGATGTATACTTTGTGAGGTGACAGGGTCATGAGCAATACCAGACTCTTGCTTATTGAAGAGCCATTTGAAACATAAGCTTCAAACCTTGCGAATATGTACTTGGAAAGATGACTGTGATGTCAAAGTTAACAGGTCACAGAGGTCATTATATGAACTAAAATACACAATACTCTCGAAATATGTGATATGAGCTGCAAACATGGTAAATATATACTTAGATATGAACTTCAAATTGGTACCTGAATACTTGGGAAGGTGACAATGATGTGATGAATTTCTGGGGTCGTGAGGCCAAACGACATTAGGTCATTAAAACATGAAAATACAGTGTACTCGTAATAACATAAGACCTCTTTAAAAAGACTTGATCTTCAAACCTGCGATATTACATAATTGGTGATCCGCGTCTCCGCGGATCACCATAGATTTCGTCAGTATTTTTTTTTCTTTTTGGTGATCCGCGGTTAGATTTTGTCGGAATCTTTCTTCTTCTTCGTGTTTCTTTCTGGCCATTTCTTGTGGGCAAGATATCTCATTAACGCCATCGTCAAAAATCTTGTAACTTAGCATAGTTATGTCTCATGTCAATACTTCGCCACACAATTTTTGTCATCTATGACGTCATTTGTAAAAAGTTAGAGTTAACCTACATTTGCAATATCTCGAGCCTTCCGCCGAACAAAACAACCAAAATTGGCAGAGGTCAGGTTAAGGTCACGGGCCATCTTCTGTACCTAACCACGTGTGCGCGCGCGTCAAAGTTTTATAGGGCTCCAAATGACTTTTTATTCACAGTACTATATGTTTCAGGTCATTTGGAGCTCCCGACGGAATAAGGTGTTTTTTCGATGGTTTTGGATGTGTAACTAATTCTACGTCATTTATACCCCTTTCCCGTCCACCAAGACTCAAAATATCGCTTAAATGTCCGAAAAACAAAAATGCGCGCGTAGTGTTTTTTAAATCACCTATTTCTTTGTACCGGCGTGATGGCTTAGTGGATAGAGCGTCCGCCTCACGTGCGGAAGGTCGCGGGTTCGAGCCCTGGCCGGGTCATACCAAAGACTTTTAAAAATGGTACCTTCTGCTTTCTAGCCCGGCGCTCGGCATTCTAGAATAGAGAAGGGTAATAATAACATTTATGTTATGCATTGTTATGCAGAGCCCGCAGTCTATCAGACGTGGATGTGGCCTCCCTGGGTAAATAAGAACGTTATTATTTATTATTATTATTATTATTATTATTATTATTATTATTATTATTATTATTATTATTATTATTATTATATTATTATTATTATTATTATTATTATTATTATCTTTATTGGTGATCGCGTGTCGCGCGATTCACATAGATTTCGTCAGAATCTTTCTTCTTCTTCTTCTTCTTCTTTTTTATCCGTGTTTCTTTATGGACATTTCTTGTGTTCAAGATATCTCATTAACGCCATAGTCAACCATCTTGTAACTTAGCATAGTTATGTCACGTGTCAAGACCTCGCTACACAATTTTTGTCAGTGTGATCACTTGCCCGTGACGTCATCTATGACGTCATTTACAAAAAAGTTAGAGTTAAAGTGATAGGCTAACATTGTGGAGCTTCAATTTAAAAAAATTGTCAAACTTTGATATCTGAGCTACATAGTAATGTTCAAATGGACAAATAAACACCCTAGAATACAAAAGTTTGGAAAGTTACACTGCCAATGGCAAGTTATACATGAATAAACAATAAAACTCGGGGCGAGTTTTATTGACCAAGGTGTACACACAGTAAGTCTATGGGAGGAAATGGGCAAGTGAATCTGGTCAACTTACAATTTTCACTTTTTTAAAGCACTAAATAATCATTTTGAAATACAATTTTTTCAGGGCTTCATTTTTAGACCTCATCAAAGACACTGGTAGCATGGGGAATCATACAGCTCAGATTTTTTTAACTGTGGTAAATGTTAGCCAATACCTTTAACCTACATTTGCAGTATCTCGAGCCGGCAGTCGAATAAAACAATGATCTTTGGCAGAGGTCAAGTTCAGGTCAAGGCCAACTTTTGGTCCATACCATGTGCGCGCGCGCGTCTCCATGGGTCTGTACGGGCGCGTCAAAATTTCAAAATGCTCCAAATGACTTTTTTGTTAACGGTATATGTTTCAGGTCATTTGGAACATTTTGGTGCGCGCGTACGCGAGCGTTTTTTTCGCGTGCACCCCCTTCCCTACGGAATAAAGCACTTTTGTCGATGATTTTGGGATGTCTAACTGAATTCTACGTCATTCAGAACCCTTTCCCGTCCACCAGAACCCAAAATATCGCTTACACGCCCGAACAACGTAAATAAGCGCGCATGCACGCGTAGTTAATGG
>JZLH01S0597531.1:38689-43689 GCA_001188425.1 Eucidaris tribuloides
AAAATTATGGTAAATAATGACATTTTTTCCTTTATTTATAAAGTGTGCTCACTCAACCATGTCATCGTTACAACCTCTTATGTTCGTACAACACGTAAAGATACATTTTGCTGAAAAAATTCGGATTTAAATTTTTTGCAGTAAACTTATAATGGATTTTACAATTTCAAAATCGAGAAAGGGTGGAAATTTTTAAATTGCGCTCACCGAAGCGTAAAATATGCAAAAAGTGCCAAAGGACATATGAGAGGATCAAACGATAGACGATTAACATAAATAGCGATTAATCACTCACCAGAAACAGAATTAGTCAAAATCCTGCATCAAAAAACCCTCAAAATGACCCTTGTGACTTTTGAAAAGTGACTTTTTGCATTTAATATGTGCTCACTCATGCATGACTTGACGGATCAACCACATTTTCTCACAGAATTTAGTCAATTAGTGCAGGAACATCCTTGCTAAATTATTGTGCCCAACGCCGTTCTTTTTTAAAGTTATAGTATTTTGAAAAAGGGGGTAGTTACTTTTTTGTTGTGTTTAGTTTTAGTTTTCCATAGACGCGTGTACAAACTCAGGCAAAGAAATGCATTTTTCTCCGAAGTAACTAAAGTGGATTTAGCACCTGTTGGAACTAAGCTCTTCAATTATTGATCCCAGAGTCCTGCCATTAAGAGAGCACTGGTAATATTGGGTGGGGGAGGGGGTCCACTGGACGTACTCATAAAATTCCCTTTGGTTTAGAAATTTATTTTTTTTTCTCTTATCAATGTGAATTTATGAGGATACGGAGTTATTTATTTCAATTATTTTAATTAATCTATTTATCCATTTCACCAGGGTTGCAAATTTAATCAATGTAAGTCAGTCATACATGGGGCCCTGAAAAAGAAAGAAAAAAACAACAACAAATTGAACGTTTCACACAGTATTCCATCACAACTACCAATCTAAATTCTACTCTATGAAAGACAATGATAGTCACATATAAATAATACACATGAATATCTAAAGATGATTAAACGTATTGTGTAACAATGTTTCCAGTTTAAAACATCTGAGCTACATGATTCCCCATGCTACCAGTGTCTCTGATACAGTCTAAAAATGGAGCCCTGAAAAAATTGCAGTTTAAAACGATCATTAAGTGCTTTTAAAAGAGACCATTCCAGCTTTTCCTCGTAGACTGCTGTGTTGCAGAATTTCCTATTGGCTGATATATAAATTAATGTGCCAATTTGTATCTGCACATATTGTACTAGTGACAGCAGAACTGTCCAAACTTTTGTGTTCTAGGGTGTTTATTTGTCCATTCAAACACTGTCAGATATGTCAGAGAGCAAAGTTTGACAGTTTTTTAATGGGTCTTCCACAGTGTTATATAGTGTCTTTAATATAATATAAACAAAACATATTTACACAAATAAGGAGAAAAGGAAGAGATGGTCACGAGACAGCAAAAAGGAAAAAACAAACAAACAAAGGAAACATTTGAAAGATGGGCAGGATGGAAATGGAAAAAAAAGTTATGGAGGAGTTATTGCCAATCATGCTTAGTCAATGTTACTGGCTAACAAATACCATCACTCCATTGCACAATTCAAAAGATATTCCTTTAAAGGCAGTGGATCTCTTTTGCGTGCCTAAAAATTAACATTGTGTAAATACAATGGCATTTAGAAGAAAATGCCATATGGGAACCTTTAGCAAAATATAGGAGCTAGAAACTCAGTTTTGGTAGAATTATAGTGACCGTTAGATTCTGATTTGAATGTTTTTCTCGCGAGAGAAAAAATCATACCATAGAACGTACACTAAACGGATATTGTTTGTTTTCGCATTTTTCAAATTGTAGGTAATAACTGACCTCCAAATTTCACAGGCATGCCTTTCATCAGTAGCCTAAGGGCATGGGTTATCTTTTCCTGGTCTACGGGGATGTTTGCAAATGAGATCCACTGCCTTTAAAGCTATAAAAAGCCATTACTCCATTCCCAAGTCCATTACCATAAGCACCGGCACTCTGCGGCACACTTTAAAAGCGGCACATACCGATAAAGTATGCGTTACTAAAATCACGTATTCTGAAAATTTTCCTACAAGGGCTTGAGACGCCTCCCAAAAGTACAACTAAAACAAATTTCTCACGGCAATATCAAAGCCCGTATCAGCGGACAACTACCCCGTACGACAAGCCCCCGCCCCCCCCCCCCGAAACTTTCACCTCACCCAAAAGGACGATTCAAACCAAAGGAATGGGGAAACGGGAGCATCTGAATAAATCTTTCTGTGAGTGTGACCACGGAAGGGATTTTTTTTTTTGTAAATGACATTACATTTTACATGTATGAATTAATATATCGTCTTTAATTATTTAGGTATTGGTAAAGCGCCTTTTAACATTTTCCTCTACAAAGTTGAAGGAGAAGAATTATAGCTGTTATCAAAATTAATTGTACGACTGTCCTGAGATGCAGCATTAGCGCAGAAATCAAGGGTTAATGTATCAGGAGTAGCGTGGGGTTCTCCTTCATCCATTTCCATGTCTTATTAGATTTAAATTGCAACCTTCTCCTTCGATTATGTATATATAGCGACCATTTTCTTCGATTATGAATAGCGACCCCTTTCTTCTATTATAAATAGCAAATATTTTCTCTTCTTCATCCATTTCCATGTCTTATTAGATTTAAATTGCAAACTTCTTCTTCGATAATGTATAGCGACCATTTTCTTCGATTATGAATAGCGACCCTTTTCTCTCATTATGAATAGCGACCCTTTTCTTCAGGAATAACGAACCTCTTGTTCGATTATGACTAGCGATCCTAGGAAGCTCATTACTCTGGGTGCCAACGGCGCACCCGCTCGCACACATGTAATCTCAATGGGGTTCTCCCCGCCCACCGGTTCGCCGAGAAGACAATCGATTCTATACCTTCTAATTCGAATGACAAACGTCACTGAAGTTACTACCAATGATATTTATCGTAAATGAAGGCACATTGAACCAACTAAATGAGTCAAACTGTCTCGTCGTGAGAGCATTTGTATTTTTACAGAAAATCGTACATTATTGAAAGGTTATGCACATAAGTCTTAAACAATGCAGTCCCTGGTTAACACGCCTGATTCATAGCCTAGCACCCAAAGTGTTATGGACGACTTGGTAGACTATTCCGTCATGTCCGTGATCGGTCGCAGGTTTTTCTGATGATGGCATTATAGGGCCAAGTTGAGTAACAGTACCAAATGAAAATAAAAGCGATTTTTGGGAAGCATACAATTCAAAGCAATTTGGTGTAATTTTACTACAAGTTTAACAGTAAAAAAGTACGAGAAAAACCGTCGACTGATTTGCAAATGAAGTGAAACAATCTACATGAATACATTACCTGAAGACAAAAACAACGCAACCAATCTTGTCACCTTCCGTTGCATCCAATTCAGGTGAACCTGCGTCTTCTCCATCCCATGAAATTTCTTCGGTGTATCCTCTTTTCCCTTCTGCATTAGTAAGACAAAAAACAAGACAAAACAGATATGTCAAACCAGGTAAGAAACAATATTTTTGTGAAAAGTGAACATTTGTTAACAAGTCCGAATAATAACACTGACCCATATCAATTTGAACAGATATACGCATGCCCTTAAGGAGATTGGTTTCCCAACCTATCATGAAATTTGATTTTTTTTTTGATATCGCACATAGTACGAAAATGTGATAAATTGTATCGAAATCTGATGGATCTTTAGAATTTTGCATATTTCACGTGGAGAGAGGAAAAATGGCATTTATAACGATAGAAAATGTGTATGTGTGTACAAATTACATAAAGGGTATTTACATGATTTACTTTGGAAATTCCAATTATCGGGAATATTGCAACATACTACGCGGGTAACTACTCTTTGCTTTAATACACACACCTTTTTTCACTTTTAGTTCAATATCTATGCGTTAAAGCCCAAGTTTAGTTTTGGGGATCTTTTTTTATTTGAAAGCTATAAAGCTTTATTGCAGTGTTATAACTTTGGGGCATAAAGCTTTAGAAAAATCCCCAAAACTAAACTTTGGGCTTTAACATACTTCACATTGGAATAAATGTAAAGAAGTGTTTGTGAGAACATGCATTCATTCATCCGTCTATTTCTACATCTATTTATACCTTCAGTCAGAATTAATTGATTCGTTCCATTATATATTGATTACAATTTAATGACATTATATTAAATTTCCCGAATTGAAAACAACGGTCACCGGTACATAGAAATCAGAAAAAGCGGAGGAAGTGTGAAACGAAGGAAATTAAAGAAAACGAAACAGGAAAGATCTGAAACATGTGGGGGTTTAATGAAAGTAAACGTCGAAAAGTAAAACTATGTTTGTGGGAAATTGATATTGGCTAAAATAACATGCTACCCGTATGAAAAAAAATGGAAGCAATCATTCAGCGATTTAACAGAATGGGTCCTATAGCAGAAGAAAATGTGTAGCTTCTACCTAACTTGTACTATTTAGCCGACGAACTTTCGTCCCTTGGACCTATTTAACTGCATGTATACATGTACATACCATATTTGCAAGAAATATTAAAAACAAAAATGTTATCCATGACTTGGCTGCCTGACTAGGTACCAGTGGGTAAATGTAAATTTACTGAGTAAATTAAATAAGTTAAATAAAATAAGAATCATCGATGACATGCCTGCTCATTGAGCTCTTCACATTATCAAGAACGTGAACAAGAGTAGATGTTTATGAGAGAAGTTAACATGAATACAGAATATCATAAATTGAATAGACTGAACTGCTTTTAGATACTTTCCCTTTCTTTCTCAAATGTATTTCTTCCCCTCTTCCATTGTTTTTCTCTTCTTCCTCTTTCCTACTTTTTGTCCTTCATATGGTTTTACTTCAATGAGTATGAATGGTGTCTGGATTTGATTGTGTCCAATGGCAGGGTAAGATTTTGTGTATATTAAATTTCACGAGTTCT
>JZLH01S0597531.1:48689-53019 GCA_001188425.1 Eucidaris tribuloides
TCCAAAACGGTTGGAACAGTCACATTGTACGCAACTGACGAATTTGCCATGTAATATGTACACAGCTCGCACACGTCGCGTGCGGGCTGGCCCAGTAAGCCGCAGCCGTACGCGATGCAAGTCAATTTTTTGTTGTTGTAAATTTGCCGCATTTGAATTTATGAATCATAAATTGGCGTGATAATTCGAAGGGTTAACGTGAAACCTTCATTGTAGCACCCCTGAAATGTGAAAATAACACTCACATAAACAAATAACATAGAAATTACACGCTAAAATTGTCATTTTGAGTTAAGTGGATTTCGAGACGCCATTTTGTTTCCCGAATGAGCATGCGCTGCTTTTTAGAAAATGCTCATGAATATTCATAGAGGAAAATAAATATATATATCTCAGAAAGATAATACATAGTACTTCCACCTTTAAAAAGTTATGCCTGTATAAACATCATGAGAATTAAGAGGTCTATTAAATAGTCTAGATCTAAAACACAATATTCTAAGGGGCTGGGGAGGGGGGAGGGTGGAAATGGCCATATGGGTAATAATAGATTTTTACTCTGTTGAAGTAGTAAGTGATCATTTTGAAATACACTAATCTTCGGGGCTTTCTTTTCAGATCTTAGCAAAGAGCGTGGGAAATAATATAGCTCAGATTTTGTAAACTGTGGTTGTCCTTGTTAAATTTTGTCATTAAAACATTATTCAAGACTTTCTTTTGACTTATCGTCCCAATACTTAACCCTTTCTTTGACACTAATGTTGTGTTTGGACATCAGCTGAAGATGTAAAGAAGTATGTGTGAAATAGCAAAATAAGTGTGTCTCAAGAAAAAGGAAACCGAATTTTATGACCAAAAAAATATTCTATCATAATGAACATTATATCTTAGATAATTTCGTTGTGCGGCTGTCAGAAGGTCGTTAGCAAATTCTCTGAGCAGAAGGACGTTAACAGTGCGGCTGGCAGAAGGTCGTTAGTAAATGCTCTAAGCAGAAGGGCGTTAACAGTAAATTGCTTGTAACGTGACAACCATTGGCTTATTTCACATGACATCAAAGTATTGTTATCGTTTAGATCCTTTTATCAGTGCGTAAGGCGAAAATATGGAATAAGCCTACGGGCTTCAAATAAGAGGCAATTTACTGTTAACGCCCTTTTGCTTAGAGCATTTGCTAACGACCTTCTGCCAGCCGCACGACGAATAATGTATGTTTGTAAAGCTCCGTTTCTCTTCAGATCATGAACAACTCATTATTCATCGTTCATGCATGATTGAATTAACGCAAATAGATCCGGGGTACCTCCGGTCTTGTCATGGGGGGGGGGGGTAGTTATGTCTGTCCCCCATTCAGATCTCGGCCGTAGATCGCGTGATCGCCGCAAAAACTTGCATGCGCATAAAGCTGGATGTGATGAACAGGACTGTATCATACAGATTTTCCAAAAATACATATTTTATATTTTTGTAATAATTATGCAAATTTATGAATAAAATCATATTTTTGTCTATAACTCACTTAAAATAGCTTGTAGAATGCTACGTTTGGGTGAAAATTCTTTCTGACATTTCTGACAATTTAGCTATAGAACGTTGCCGGAATCAGAATTAATTTTCTATATGTATTTTATTGTTTTGTGAATTTCTTATGTATTTCTCTGTTCTTTCGACCTCTGTTTTTTATTGTCTTTTTCGATGAACCTTTTGTCGCGGGACCACTTTGTACCAATAAACCAGAATAAAACTTAATCCATTTTAACCAGTAATAGTAGAAATGATCATGCACGTATGATTTTTTGGCTGAAAACACAATTCGCATTGATTCGCAAGTTTTTGAGCAATTTGTTAGGTGGCACGCATGTACGAAAAGTCACGCAGTGTCGTAACGGTACGTCCGATTTTTGCGAAAATGGTCTCAAATGATGCACGAGACTTGAAAATAAAAAGCCAGCGAACGGCGCAGTGAAAAATAAATTCCCGCGGCGGAATAATCTATAAGTTTTGCCGGGGGGGGGGATATTATGCCCTCCTCCCGGATATTAGGTGTGAATAAAGGATAGTGGCACTACTAAAATTTCATTTTCACTCACAAGCTCCATCTTTGAGTCCATTTCCAAAGTATTCAATGTAGTTTTTTTTTAAGAATAAAAAACATGACATTAAAATTCATAATTTCTTCTTTTATCTGACAACGTGTGGGTAAAAAATGGATGATATATGACGGGGAACAAATAAATTTAAGACATGCTTGTTTCAGCACTATTTTTCAAAATGAACACATTTTTGAGCGATTTGAAGCGAGCTGAACAAAAGGTTCACACAAGGCTTACTTCACATTATATCTTTAGTCGTGTCTACACGTTCGGAAATTAACCCAGGGTTTACCCCAGGTTCCTTAGAGTCTCAGGAATTTGGAGTTAAAGTCGACACGGAATTATGCAAATTCAGAGTTAAACGTAGGATAACTCTGACAATTTAACTCCCAGTTGTCTACACGTTCGAAGTTAGCCTCTCGGAGTCCCTTAGAGTCTCAGGAATTCGGGGTCAAACCGAAATTCGTGAGCATGAAATTCGGACATACCTCCGAAGATCTAACCCTGAGAAACCTCAGGATAGAGATAGCTCAGATTCCCAAATTGTCGTGTAAGCTACACACATCGCTCGGAGCTTAAAGGACGATGATTGGGAACACGTGAAATTGCCTCCAGAACCATATGAGTTGGGACATACCTGAAGTATACACTAGCTGAAGTGTTTATTTTGGATGGAAGGATTTGTCTTGAATTTATTCACTTGAAGAGAATCGAGCATGGGAAAACCAGTATTTCACTAATCTTGTTCACCAATAGAGATTAATCAAAATCAGCTATACAACACATTTGCCTATCACAATGAATATAATTGATAAATATATTTAGTTCGTTTAAAACCAGTCAACTTTTGCCCACTAAACTGTTACACCTAAATCCTTGTATAGATCACTTGATTCTAAAACAGTTTTCTGCCAAGTTGAGGGCTACCTCTAATCATAGTATTTACTTTTAAAGTCTGTGTGACAATAGACCTGTTTACAATGTATTTAAATTTATGGATGTTTTCTCTTCCGAAGCCGAGTGATGAGCTATTTCTGTTACCTGTACTTATGAATACATTTTCAACACTTGCACACACAACTTCCATACATGATTTGATGCTATGTCTGGCAAGCTAACACGTTGTCAAGAAGCATCTTTATCTGAAAGGTATCCTCTGGAAATAAATAGATAAATAAATAAATAAATAAATTAATTAATTAATTAATTAATTGATAAATAAATGATAAATAAATAAATAAATAAATGAATAAATAATGAATAAATAATAAATAAATAAATAACAACTAAATAAATAAATAAATAAATAAATAAATGCATGTATGAATGAATGAATGAATGATTGAATGAATGAATGAATGAATGAATGAATGAATGAATGAATGAATCAATCAATCAATCAATCAATCAATCAATCAATCACGTAATAAACGATTGGCTGATCTAATTTATAATCTATTATAATAATGTCGTTATTTGGCGGTTTTGGCGTTTTGCCCCGAATTTGGGGATTTTTGGCTTTTTTCACGGTATTTTATTATGGAATAGGCTCCCGAACGGCGACCGTTCGGTTCGCGTCGACCCCAAAATTCGATGCGGCGATAGTCTTTATTGTCTCAGGGGCCCATTGTTTTTGACGAAAGTGTTCCAGAGGCCGATTTTTGAGGGCATTTCTCCGAGTCTTTTTGCCGTACAATCGTACGAACGTGCGCGTACAATCACCAGCGTAGCTCACTGTGAGAAATGCCAGACCCGTCTCACAGTTTCACCAAGGTTTTGCCAGTTTGGCGTTTTACCGACCAAAAACACTCATGCAATTCGGCATTCTCGCCCGTGTGTGTGCATAGCCATAAAAATTATCGGCAAAATTCACTTTTTTTTCTTGCCTTGATCTAATTTCTGAATAGAAAGGAACTTTATCACACCTATTTCAACTTAAATGTTATTTCATAGCATTATTTTCTCTCTCTATGTCAAAAAAGTACCCCAAACTCCGTGAGATTGTATCCGTAAGGCATAGTCCCACACGTTCAAAACCATGTAATGCGCTGGCGTTTAACTGTGCAGTCGACAGGTTTGCCTGCCACGTACGTGGCAGAATCACACTTCCATGTACATGTAGTATGTGGTCCTGAGCAGAGCTGTACGGACACCTGGTCAGTGCGCACACAGGTTTCTTTTGTCTTTGGAATTGAACTTACCATTTTCCTTCAGTGCTGTACTTCATCATCTTTTAT
>JZLH01S0597549.1:2710-17149 GCA_001188425.1 Eucidaris tribuloides
CATTAATTTGATATTACAGAGATGAACAGCAAATTTATTCTGCAATTCCTTGTTTATTAGTTATTACGTGTTTCCCTCTCAAGATAGGTAACCGAAACCTGCCTACTTGTTACACACATCGTGGTTCGTGTCAGTTTAGTGGTTAAATCAGGTTTTTATCACGTATATCAGTAGCAAATATTGGTAAAAGGGAGAGCTGTATAGTGAGAAACATTTTGCAGGAGTGAATATCAGACCGGCACGATGTGGCCCGTGCCTATATGGTGGCATCCGAGATATATAGCGCCGTTATTACTTCAAACTTCTCAACAATCAAGCGACTGAAATTGGTTTTGCTATTGAAGCGAAAGACCAATAAATATTGATTATGAATACCTGTGGGTAATGGGCAATGCAGCGTGAAATACGGCCTTTACTTGTCACATCGGAATACTCCTATATTGCGGGAGTCTTGATTGGAAACTAACACGCAATACTGCGGAGACGATCACGATGTGTTGTGAGTGTGGTGTCACTCCAACTTCCGTTCAAACAACAATATTATACAAATTACATAGATTAGCCCTGGCAGTAGATTTTCTGTTCTCTACCTTTATACCTCGCATTTTCATAACAACGACAAATTTGATATTCTAATCTGGACTGTTTCTGAGCGAGATCGTGGCAATTTTAAAATATTTCATTAAAATTTAATTTGTACTTTTGAACAGAAACAACTAACTGCATATTTCCTTCACACAAAGTCACATACGCACTCACACACACGACGAACAAACGAACAAACAAATGAACAAACAAACACACAAAGAGACACATATTAAGCAAATCCGTTGGTGAAGGTAATGGGACAAACCAGCACTTCCGAGGCGACCTGTAGCTATCTTTCTGAAGCACAGCTGAGGAAAGATAGCGTATACATTCAGATCGACGATGAAGTGGCACTTTGTCTCATTGCCTGAAACTAAAAGTTGATTATTTGCTTTATATTCCACATCTGAAACCAATTTTAACTGAAGATTCTTTAGAAAGAAATGATCTGTGGTTTGTCGATCTTGGAACGTTTTTGGACGCTAACTTCGTTCAGTCAGAGCCGTGAGTCAGTGCAATAGTGCCGTTTAACTGTTACGCATTGCCGGTATGCAGCATCGTCTACGGGAATAGGCGGTGACCTGTGTTTTTGCCAATATCTTTATCCAAAATGTACCTTCTATTCATCAAGTGAACAAAAATCGGAGAGACCTGGTATGTAAGAATGTGCGCAGAATGATTTTGAACGGTATTTAGAACTGGTATTGTACTTAAATTTGCCAGCTACAAAGGTTTGTCACAAGAACAAAGCAAAACAACTGAGTCAATTCACTTCAGTACGGCCTTAATTAGGCCTAGATAAAGATAATCGTCTTTCTGGGGAATTATTTACCAAACCTGACCTTTACTACCTTCCCCAATAAACTGACGGTGGTACCACTCATAGACACTCGTGTATACGAATGGCCGCACCTAAATGTAGGCGGGCAAATGAGCAATACGTTTGAGCGTAAATCCACTGAACTCTTGTTCTGTGGCGTAATCATAAAACATCTGACGTAGATCTAACCGGGAGATCTAACTATATATAGGTTCCTGATAAGTTCCTTCGAATTTTCACCAGATGTTGGCCTTAAATATTTCTTGATATCAACAAAATTTTGTCCCGATACCTTGATTTGAAGTTATTTCTTGGCTTTTTTCGATGTGTTACTCGTCAGAATTTACCTGCGATGGCCTCTGCACGCCTAGCTTTCTATAGCAGCGCCAGCGGCCGATGGTCAAATTACTGGGACAGCCCACGCCGGCTGTATGATCTTTAGGGCAACTATGCTAGCGCACAGTCATTTTTGACCCCGTTGGGTCATTCGTTCATCAACCGCTGACGGCGCGGAGAAGGTGTGTAGAAGCCATCGCAGCTATTCTGACGAGTAACACATCGAAAAAAAAAATCCCCCAAAATAACTTTGCGTCACGGCATCGGAACAAAATTTTGTGTATATGAAAGACCAACATCTGGAAAAAAATTGAAGACAAGCGCTCATCGGAAAGTATGTTGTATGTAGCTCTAAGTCAGAATATTTTTGCATGACATATCTTCTTATTTTGACCTCATCGTCTGACCGTCGACACACTGACTTATGTAATAGCATTCACTCTCTATATACGGAGGTCAGTGAAGCCTGACGTAGTCTTAGTGAAACCACCGAGAGTTTAGAGAGACTGAAGTTTTTGGTCTAAATTAGGCCTATAGATCTACCTACGCTAGGTCTGCTTTGGTTTGTTGTAACCGTTCATTACGCAGTTAATGAATGGAAGCGTTGCATTTCTGCAAACTATAACAAAACCTGCATAAGCCTTCCACTATATGACTCACCTCTTCGCGATTTTACACCTTCGTAAAATTTCCCTAAGAGACGAATCGACGTTTTCAAGATAATGTCCGATAGCTGGTCAAAATTGCCGTCTGCTATTTCACTTCTTTCGTGCAATGTTATACATGTACCAATATTTATAAGTACCCAACATCATAATTCTGAACCGAATGGAAAGCCTTTCGCATAACGACCAGATTGTTCTATACAAACTTAAACGTGTGCAATGTAAGGGGACACGGGTTTGCGGGGTTGATGCCGTTTCGAAATCCACGCATGAAACGACTAGAATTTATCTAATTGCTCGCGCTGGATTAAAATGTGATACCGCATTACGCGAACGACGTTCATTCGGGGGCTGTCCCGCGTACACCCCGAACGGGATGTTTGACCTCACTGCATATAGGGAGGGGCTAGGAAGCAATCTAAAATTGAACAATGGATGTTACCTCCTAAAATATGAACTCATTTTTTTTTCTCTCCACGTGTTTGGATTTAAATTAACGAAAGTAAGTATAAACTTCAATTTTCTCGCTGCTAGTAAAAATAGAAATAAAAAAGGCAAACAAGACGAGCTGACATTACATATTTGTTACTACGATATGAAAATGTCTTAATTAATCTGGGTTTCGTCGTGTATTAGTATATATTCATCCTTACTTCATGTACATCGAGCTCTATCGCCAGATATTGAGCACTCCTAGATATTTTTAGGGATATCCTCTTGTAGGAAGCTTATCAATAATTCATCATGATCATGATCATCTTCACCGGTTTCATCCTAATTAGTTCCGGTACACTGTGTTGAGATGGGGTCGTCTAGTTAAAGTAGTATTTTCATCTTCCTTTTACTGGGGTGAAAGTGTGGAGTTGAAACATACAAATACCATGGGAAACGTTAAACATTTCAGGATAAATTCAGGTCAAAGCTAAAAGAAAAATTGGAATTCATTAATTGTCGAGACTTACACAATTCAGGTCAAATTTTAACGAAATCTGAGCGAAAATAACACGTATACGGATCCATTAAAACACAGGTTAAATTGAAGAAAAGGTACCCTTGTCGCTTTGAGGTCATCGATTTGAATTTTTGATGATAGTTGATTACAGGAATCCCTAAGGCTAGATAGCAAATGGTTTCCATTAGTGGAACGCCAGCCTTTCCATGGAGCAGCCAGTATTGCTGGTTGCATATAATATGTGCTACCTGTTTTTTTTTCCTGTTAGCTTCTGTTGCAACTCCATTGTTGACTTCTTGTTAACCCGAGTGGGAATTCGCTGGTGTCTTACCATCATTTAATATGCATATCAGGCCAACGGAAATGGGAAGCGATCAAAGGACATGCATAACCCGTTAATACGTGTGAATATGAATCCGTCGCGGGGTGGTTGATATTAGCCGGCAATGTCGACATAACCTTGTATGCTATCAACCAGGGCTTTCTGAAACGACAGCATATACCAACATAACTGATCGTGCATGCAGTATTCCTCGCTTTCATGATTCCCCAACTATGCTGTATTAAATTTCATTGTATTTTTGTTTCCAAACATGAAATAAATGACTACATACAATTGACATTACAACAAAAACATAATGTAAACAAGTTATAATAAATATAATAAATATTAAGTATTGTATTGTATTGTACAATGATCGTAATAAACATAACATACCTTCATTTATATTCAAAATATCAATACATAATTGTTTTCTTCTTATTTTATCAAATTTGTTTATTTTGTAAATTCCGATAATACAATTGATAATATAAATATACCATGAATTATTATTAATTGTGATGTGATGAATAACAAAACCACTACATGCCCAGTTTATTATATTTCTCTCTCCTTTTTTGGGTGTGTGTGTGTGTGTGGTCAGGGGCATAAATATCAGTTTCATTTATAATGCTTGTCTCTATATCGCTAGCACGTTTACATATTGCAAATGTCGTTCTAACTACAATCTAAATCGTACTCTTCTCGCTCCCACGAACGTAATACGAAGAGCCAAAAGCTCTGGATCCAAAATGATAGACTCATTCACGGGTTATTAACTCTATGCAAATAGGAATATTGCAATAATACTTGGTAACCATGGGGTCTTTGTTATGGCCCATTACATCGGGACTTATTAGTATTATTACCAGAGGGATTTTTTTCTCCAATTTTGCAAATATTTCAATGGTGCAAATATCACCTCTTAATATTGATAGTATATTGGAAATTACGCATGACGATATTAACCCATTTGTCATTTAAAGGGTTAGCGATTTCAGGAAAACGTGGAAACACTCTAGACCACGTTTGACAACTTTTACTGAGTGCATTTAAGTACCATTAGTAGTTTTATAAATTGTGTTGTTCGGCCTAATGTGATATCTTTGTTATTGTAATGAAATCCAGCAAAAGTTTTCTTCTTCGTCTTCTTTGTCGTCGCCGTCGTCTTCTCCTTCTTCTTCTCCTTCTTTTCTTTTTCTTCTCAGTGCTCTTTCTTTCTGCTTCTTCTTCATCTTATTCTCCTCCTCCTTCTTCCCCTTTCTTTCTTTTCCCCCTCCTTTCGTTATCTTGTTCCAATACTTCATTCTTTCTTTATTTGGTATTTTTTCTTCTTCTTTCATTCTTTAATCTCTTTCATCATCACCTTCTTCTACTTTTTATCCGTCAAAGTTTTCATCTTCATGTTGTAGTTTATATGAGTTTTAATTTGCATGTATAACACTCACTGCTTAAAGTGATACCAGGGAAATTTATGTCTTAGATTTCTTGGAAATATATGACGTGTGTCGTACCCTGGTAGTGTAGTATTGAGCAGAATTCTAGCAATAATTGTTGATGCATTTAATATTGAAAATTTGGATTATATGTCTGTTATCTTTTGCAGAAATGTTCGGAAACATTGTTTAAGGAATGCGTTAAAGGGTTCATGGAAACCTACGATGAAAACTCAGACGGCAAGATTGAAATGAGAGAGGTGAGAACAATTTTATCAACTTTCATGTTTTATTTGTCATATCTAATTTGCATATTGGTATGTATATTCATGTGTTTAATTACATTATATGAATAGCAGTAGTGGTTATAGTAGTAGTAGTAGTAGTAGTAGTAGTAGTAGTAGTAGTAGCAGGAGTAGTAAGGGTAGTAGTAGTGGTAGAAGTAGTAGTAGTAGTAGTAGTAGTAGTAATAGTGGAAGTAATAGTGGTAGAAGTAGTAGTAGTAGTAGTAGTAGTAGTAATAGTGGAAGTACAGTAGTAGTAGAAGGAGAAGTAGGAGTAGTAGTAGTGATAGTAGTAGCGAGGGGTAGTAGTAGTAGTAGTAATAATAATAATGAATAATAATAATAATAATAATAATAATAATAATAATAATAATAATAATAATAATAATAATAATAATAATAATAACCCTAGTAGCAGTAGTAATTGGAGTAGTGGTAGTAGTAGTAGCAGTAGTAGTAGTAGTAATAGTAGTAGTAGTAGTAGTAGTAGTTGTAGCAGGGGGTAGTAGAAGTTGTAGTAGTAGCAGTAGGACTAGAAGTAGTAGCAGTAGGAGCAGGAGTACTAGGAAATGTAGTAATGGTAGTAGTAGTAGTAATATTAGTAGTAGTAGAAGGAGTAGTAGGAGTAGAAGGAGTAGTAGAAGTGGTAATAGTAGCATGGGGTAGAAGAAGTAGTAGTAGTAGCAGTAGCAGCGGGAGTAGTAAGAGTAGTATTAGTGGTAGTAGAAAAAGGGGGTAGTATAGGAGTAGTAGTAGTAGTAGTAGTAGTAGTAGTAGCAGCCGAAGTAGTAGGAATAGTAGTAGTAGTAGTAGAAGCAGGGGGTAGTAGTACTACTACCACTAGTAGTAAAAGTAGTAGTAGTACTAGGGGGTGGTAGAGGTTGCAGTAGTAGTAGTAGCAGTATTGGTAGTATTTATAGTAGTAGTAGTAGTACTACCACTAGTAGTAAAAGTAGTAGTAGCAGTATTGGTAGTATTTATAGTAGTAGTAGTAGTAGTAGTAGTAGTAGTAGTAGTAGTAGTAGTAGTAGTAGTAGTAGTAGTATAGTAGTAGTAGTAGTAATAGCAGTAGTAGTAGTAGTAACAGTAGCAGTAATAGAAGTAGTAATAGTAGTAGTAGTAGTAGTAGTAGTAGTAGTAGTAGTAGTAGTAGTTAAAGTAGTAGTAGTAGTAGAAGAAGAAGAAGTAGTAGTAGTAGTAGTAGTAGTAGTAGTAGTAGTAGTAGTAGTAGTAGTAGTAGTAAAGTAGTAGTAGTAGTAGAAGAAGAAGTAGTAGTAGTAGTAGTAGTAGTAGTAGTAGTAGTAGTAGTAGTAGTAGTAGTAGTAGTAGTAGTTCGGTCCGTGTAGAAGTAGCAGCAGCAGAACACGGTGGCGGTAGTAGTAGCCATTGTAGGTAGCAGTGGATATGGCCTTGTGAATTATTTCTTACCCAATGGAAAGCAAGAACGAGATATCTCGACCTGGGGTATAGGAACAACGCGTTTTATATTGAAATCAAATCGTCTCGAATGATATTATACAAGCAATCAAAAATTGATTATAACGGTCTCTAAATTTTGTAACTTTCCTGCAAAGGGAAATGCCATGTTTGAAATTAATTCTCCATAAGGACACAATGCTCCTAGAACCATGTATATCTTTTACACGTTTTATGTACATATTCAGTATGCTGATTAAACTTATAGTATATTAATAAACAATGTTATTTTACAATAGACTATTATAAACTGTCATAAATTGTTTATTGTTGTTTTTCCTCACGTAAAAAGAGTTAAATACAAACCTTCCAGGCTGAAAAAATATTTAGAGTGTATCAGCCTGGCAGGTTACAGCCAGTGTATATTTTGGTACATGACTATTTCAAATCCTTTGGTTCTTGAAACATGTTTTACTTCTTTCACGTCACTGCGCTTTAGCAATACTCAGCAGCGTGTGATCAAAGAATATTCCTGTCAGAAAAACGAAACTATTGCTCTAGGTCTTCCAGTAAAAAAAGGAATATATATAAATATAAAGTGTGTATTAAAAAAAAGTAGAAACTCAGAAAAAAAATTATTACACAAAAATTTTACGATCTAGAGATGTTATTTTTTGATATGAATATTTTACCTTGGACCTAAGCTATCTGATGACACTGTTGGTATTGAAAGTATTTCACGCATGGAGTGAGCAACAACCCGCTTTTGTGCAATCGGCCAGTAGTGCGTTTGCCCACAGAAGTGTGTTTTGAATGGTCAATGGTCAATGCTTAATGACTCATAGACCGATGCTGCAGATGCTCTCAACTGATGTGCACAAGGATTCAATACTCAGCATGCTCAGAGAAGAGCTTATATTAATTTTGTGACAAAAAAGACAAAATGAAGCCATGATTCAGAAGTATCCCCTAAAAAAGAAGACATGTCATGTTTGCAAGATGCTGTGAATTAAAAACAAATGGCATTTTCTTCTTTTGAGAGGGTGGGGTGGTTGTACTGAATCATGGCTTCATTTTTGCTGTATTTTGAATCCTCAGCAATGCTCAGAGAAGAGTTAATATCAATTCTGTGACAAGAAGACAAAATGAAGCCATAATCAGATACAACCACCCACCCCCTGAAAAAGAAGAAAATGCATTTGTTTTTAATTCACAGCATCTTGCAAACATGACATGTCTTCTTTTATGGGGTTGTATCTGAATCATGGCTTCATTTTTGTCTTTTTTGTCACAATTAAAATATTACCGGCCGCCGTACCCGTTACACCCAGGCGCGCCCCATATTATACCCAACGCCCCGACTACCACCGCACCCTACATCAGTTAAAGACCCCACCTACCCTTACAACCACCGCCAGCGTCCCACCTTTTTACGGCTAGCCCCGCCCAGGTTACACGCCCCTCACGGTTAGACCCTCTTACATTTACCCAGGTCCCGCCAGGCGCCCCGCGCCGCCCACAACCATGTTTTTACCGCTAATTCTTAACCCCCCCCACCCACCTACCAAGCCACACCGCCCCCACCCCCGCTGTTACCCCCTCTTCTCTGATCATGCTGAGGATTGAATCCTTTTGCACATCAGTTGAGAGCTTCTGCAGCATCGGTCTGCAAGGCATTCAACATGGACTATAAGAACACAATTCTGTGCGCAAATGCATTTTTGACCGATTGCACAAAAGCGGGTTGTGCTCACCTATGCGTGAAATACTTTGAATACCAACAGTGTCATCAGATAGCTTAGGTCCAAGGTAAAATATTCATTTCAAAAGATAATCTCAAAATCACGAAAACAATTTTTAAATAATATTTTTTCTAAGTGTCTACTTTTTTTGATACACACTGTATAACAGAAAAACACGATGAAATCTATGATGCATTATGAGTCCAACATGATTTATTTAAATCCGAATTTTCGAAGCTGTCTCGCTCCTTCATCAGGGAAATAGGAAATATGCAGTCATGGACAAAAGTTTGGAGTATGTTTATTTCTCTACCAAATAAACCATTGTCCTACATTATGTAATGTGTGGTGTGGAATGGTACCTAAGACCTTGCGAGACCCCTGTGATCTGTTCTGCATGGGCGATTGATCATTGATCGTAAGAAAAAACAGGGCGATGCAAAGAAATATAAATAAAATTATTTCAAACTTTTTTCCATGACCGTACATACCACTTTTAGGAATTTGTGTATTTTTTCATTTGTATTGGGAAGAATAAATGCTAATCACCAGTCTGTATCCTAAATAATGAACATAGGAGCGGGGTAATTTGAACGATGAAATTCAGTCAATGGATCAAGCAAATAAGCAAAAAAGATGGTTATGGAGACTGAATTATTCGTTCATTCTTGCGACATGTTCGCTCATAAAGCGATGTACGTACGTCTTGTGATTTTGCCTTTTGCCAAACTCAAATGCATAGCAGCAATTTAGCATTAAATTCACCACAGAGCAAACTCCATGGCGTTCTTACACAAACAATCATGAGGGTGGAAGTATATTACTACAAGACAGGATTGTCGAATGGACGGGGAGGATTCAACACAATCGCGTTTTTCTTGTCACTTTGTTCGTACAATCATGTTTTGTCAGCTTCAAGACCAAACATTCTGGGGGCGAATCCTGTTTTATTGAGTTTCTACGGGGCTGGTATGGTTATGGTTAAAGGCAGGCGAGTTTCCTGTGATATTTGATTGGACAATTTAATACAAAACGGAATAACTAGATCACTAAACCGCAGCGCAAGTTTGGATCAGGGGTTGTCATAGTCCGCATCCCTTGTCCGCCTATTTTGTTGTCCGCTTATCTTTACTATAACATTTAGTAAATTAACATCTTTAGCCCCAACCTTTAACGCCGTAGAGGATAACGTGGATAGTTTAACATATACACATATACACATACACACACACACACACACACACACACACACACACACACACACACACTCACACACACACACACACACACACACACACACACACACACACACACACACACACACACACACACACACACACACACACACACACACACACACACACACACACACACACATACACACACACACACACACACACACACACACACACACACACACACACACACACACAGTTTCTATCTAATCCAAGTTTAAATACAAATTCATTGGATATAGAGATGGCGGAAGAGGTGGAAGTGAGGCTGCGATGAACCATCTCAATGACAAACCACTATACCTATTGGGAGGATCATTCATTGCAGCCCAGTTCCTCCCCTATCAACAATATTGGAGAAACCTCCCTCGCTATCCTCCTCTGAGAGAGTCAGTGGTGTAACAACGGGGAGGGGGGCACGGGGGGACACGTGCGCCCCCCCAATCGGCTGGCAAAAATAGGAAAGAAAGGGAAGGAAAAAAAAAGAGAAAACTGGGGGAACCGAGCTACAAATTGGTCTTAAATCACCGTTTTAAATACATTTATAAGAGTACATGTAAGTGCTTGTATTAAAGGCACTGTATAACAATGTTTTCAGTTTAAAAAATCTGAGCTACATGATTCCCCATGGTACTAGTGTCTTTGATACAGTCTAAAAATGAAGCCCTGAAAAAATTGCAGTGTAAAACAATCATTAAGTGCTTTAAAAAAGTGAAAATCATTGAGAGACCATTCCAGCTTTTCTCCATAGACTGCTGTGTTGCAGAATTTCCTATCGCCCGATATAAAATTAATGTGCCGATTTGTATCTGCACATATTGTACTATTGACAGCATAACTGTCCAAACTTTTGTGTTCTAGGGTGTTTATTTGTCCATTCAAACACTGTCAGATATGTCAGATAGCAAAGTTCGACAATTTTTTAAACGGGTCTTCCACAGTGTTATGTAGTGTCTTTAATTAAACTTGTTCTGTTTATCTTAATTATTTTTGACTGTTCATTTCACATAACAATAGTGCTATCATAGGGTCAAATCAAGCTCACAAATTGCTAGAACTGATGAGCTTCAGGGGGCTCCGCCCCCTGACCCCCAACAAATTATCACCCTGTTTAAGAAATGATCTCCAATCAGCATTTCATGATACAAAAATGTTAGACCTTCGGAAGTGCCAAAAGTTTGGAAGTTGGAGATTTTATATAGTCGGCTGTCTATTTCATGAAGAAACGGTATTAGCAGAGAGTCAAGATAGCCTCACGGAACTGCTAGAAGCGAGAGCTTCAGGGTACTCCACCCCCTGACGCCCACCTGGGACCCGACTAGGCGGGCCCCTGGACTCCACCCGTTAGGATGGTCAGCATCAAAAATTCCGCAGCCCCGTCAAAAATCATTTTTCTTGACTTACGCACCCATCCCCCTTGAAAAATCCTGAATAAACACTTGCACAATTCCGTTTGTGCTCACATTTCAGTTTGAATTATGTGGACTTGCTTTGTAAGAATACACCACAAAACGTGTTTTGTTCTTGGAGTTTCAAAGTTTTCCAAACTGCTCGCTCGCGGATTTTTTTTAAAAACTTATCATAACATACATTCAAAAACATATTCATGTAAAAATACACATAAAAATGGTGATTGAATTACAAAATTACTGGATTTAGTTACACTTAAAACAAAAAAATATCAAACACCACAAATCGCGTTTTCTTCTTGGAGTTTCAAAGTTTTAGTATATACCGTACGCTTGGCGTACGTAGCGCTTTAAATCCACCATCTGAAAATACAATTTCGGGTGAGCAACTGGGTGCCCCCAAATGCGTTGACCCACGGTACGCCACTGGAGAGAGTCTACATGATCAAGACGTGGAAACGACTTGGCACAACCTACAGAAATGGGACTCTCCGCTTTCTCTCTTATGGCAAATATAGTGTCTTGGAAATTTCAACCGCTTTTCTAGTCGTGCGATATTTGATGCTCGGGGTTTTGAGGTCCATTTTTTTTCTTACAGTTGTGCAGAGCAAGAGTAATGATCAAATTAAACGGCTATTTTTGTGTGCGATGTTCGTTGTTTTGCCATCGTTTGCCATCGTGGATTTTTGTCTCTCGTCTCTGACCGCAACTGGCGATATTCGACACTTTCTCGATGTTGAAGCACTAAACAAACACGTTTTGTTTAATTCACCAGTCAAATTCATTTATGTTACCAAGCCACGTATAAACAAGACTATAAGCGAGTACTGGTAGGGTTGTTTCGACCCGGACCTGGATGCTGCCACGCAGGTATACCTGACAAAGAGCAGACTAATACAGTGTGAGTCACAAAAAGGAAACTCAGATTCAATCAAAATTTCTCGAATTCGAACAAAGATATCATGAAACTAATATCACAAAATGATAGCATCGTCATTTTACTTTCATACGGTAAATTGGTCATTCATTTTGGACATGAGGGACTGTTTACCAATTAAGTTTGTCAAAACTGTTCTTGTTTTTTTTTTTAGTTCGTGTAGTTTGAGCTGCATGATAACCGATGTTGGTTAGAGCATCACAAATTAGAAATATCTCTGAAGGTGATTAATACCCCAACAACACAGCCCTATGTGAGGAAATTGCACTGATTTGTCCCCGTAATATGGTGTTACCATGGCATTGGCAACCTAGTTTCCGACACATTCGAAAAATGTGTCTTGCTTATCTTCATCTCAAGACCAATGTGTATGCCAAATCTCATGAGCATTGGTCCAAAGCTGAGGACCACGCGCCCGCCCTACCGTACTTATCCATTCGATCTTTATTTGGAGGGGTCTAAAAACGAACGGTCACCCCTGCAATCTCAAAATTTGAACTTAAGTCATTTTGAGATGTTTTACCTTTCTGTTGTTTCTCTTCTTTCCCTTTTATCCCCTCTTTCTTTTTCTTTTTTCAAAATCTTTCTTCTTTCTTTTTGTTCTCCTCTCTTCTCCCCTCCTCTCTGTACCCCTCTCATTGTCTCTCATCTTTCTTCTACTTTTTCTCATGGTCGTTTTTCCTGCTCCCTCGACTCTCTACACTACTTTTTCTCTCCGCTTATGTTATTTTCGTCTTTTTCTTATACCTTTTTCCCTCTTTTTTTTAAAATCTTCCCTCTCTTCCTCTTTCCTTTTTTGTCCCCTATATTGCTTCTCTCTTTTTCCTTATCTGGCCCTATCAATTAGTACGTCTTGGTTGACTTGGAACAAGACAGCCGAAAGAGTTACAGGGAAGGAGCTTATCGATTCAGGCGCGATTAACACGCGCTGGGCCGCATGTATGGGTCATGTCAGGTCAGCTCAAGGCCACCACACGCACGTTTTGATTGGTTGGCTAGATATGAAGGTTAACCCAAAATGGAAGAAGAAACATTCGGCAAAGTGAGAGGAATGTACTAAATATCGCCGCTTTAAGTGTTTTGTGTGACTCTTTGTTGTATAACATCTTATTCTTGGCTACTGCACCACAATATTAAGGGAAGAATACAGAATATCGCATGCTTTGAATTTCAATGAATTTCTTAACTTATTCCCGTTTCTTGCTGGCTCCATCTTCTTTTAATGTTGGTCATATATACGCTTTTTAACCTTTAACGGGATCCTCCAAAACAGCGCTTAAAATGGACACTCCACAAAGATCGATTTGAGGAGAAAAAAAGGGTAAATAGTTTATAAAGCTGGGATGGGCTTTCTCCCGCCAATTATCGCTTTGCTGTAGATAAAAAGTCGCAGCCGTTACGCGTTCTCATTTGCATATTCGTCGTTGTATTTTTTGCGAAACATTGCGAAACATAATTAATCGGCGTCGCTCAAACTAGCAGTCAGCACCAACAGTCACACACAGGTAAAACTTTTGCTTTGGCTTTCGCCATATCTAAAGTTTTTGGGTGGTGTAAATGTGTTTTTGGGTCCGGCCAGGTTCCGGCCCGGCGTGCTATGGATGTGAGGGGGCCAAAGGCATAGGGCCTAGGCTATCCATAGGAGGGAGTGACTAATGTTGTTGTGCTGTACTACTACTAGGCTTGTGTGCTGTGTAAGCCGCAGGGAGCTCCGCCTGCGGCCGCGAGCGTCCCTGGTTAATGTGCTTGTTGTGTCCATCACCTGTCCGATAGGGAATAAGGAAGGGGCTCTCAGGTAGTTGTGGGTGGGGCGGGGAAGGGGCAAGGACAGGTAAAGTCAGGGGTGTGCAACAGGGGTGGCATGGGGAGGGGTGGTTCCGCCCATTTTTGTGGGTGGGGAAAGGGGGGTGGGTTGGGTAGGGGTTGCTTCAGGGACTGGCTAGCAGGCGGGCAAGCAAGGGGTGGGAAGGTTGGCTTGAGGGACGGCTAGGGGTGGGGAGGGTTGTTAGGGACTGCTAGCAAGGACATTAAGTCAGGGGCGGTCAAAGGGGTGGGTGGGGAAGGGGTTGCATTAGGGATGCATAGCAGGACAGGTAAAGTCGAGCGGTGCAACAGGGGTGGCTGGGGAGAGGGGAGGTGGTTGCAATCCCCCCCCCCCCCGTTTGTGATTGGGGAAAGGGGTTGCTTAGGGTGGTTGCCTCCCTCCGGCTCGAATCCACAAAAACATCAGGTAGTTGTGGTGGGGCGGGGAAGGGGGAATGCTTAGGATCTAACTTATTGGAAGGGCTCTTTGTTGG
>JZLH01S0597549.1:21063-32865 GCA_001188425.1 Eucidaris tribuloides
CACTGCTAATTGGCGGAGAGAAAGCCCATCCAGCTTTATAAACTATTTTACCCCCTTTTTTTCTCCTCAAATCGAATCTTGTGGAGTGTCCATTTTAAGCGCTGTTTTGGAGGATCCCGTTAAAAGGTTAAAAAAGCGTATTATGACCAACATAAAAAGAAGATGGAACGCAAAGAAACGGGAATAAGTTAAGAAATTCATTGAAATTCAAAGCATGCGATATTCTGTATTCTTCCCTTTGAATATTGTGGCTGCAGTAGCAAGAATAAGATGTTATACAACAAAGTCAGGCACAAAAACACTTAAAGCGGCGATATTTAGACATTCCTCTCACTTTGCCGAAAGTTTCTTCTTCCATTTGTTAACCTTCATATCTAGCCAACCAATCAAAACGTGCGTGTTGTCGGCCTTGAGCTGACCTGACATGACCCATACATGCGCCGCCCAGCGCGTTTAATCGCGCCTGAATCGATAAGCTCCTTCCCTTGTAACTCTTTCGGCTGTCTTGTTCCAATCAACCAAGACGTACTAATTGATAGGGCCAGATAGAAAAAGAGAGAAGCAATATAGGCGGGACAAAAAGGAAAGAGGCAGAGACGCAGGGAAGCGATTTTAAAAAAAAGAGGGAAAAAGCGTATAGAAAAAGACGAAAATAACCATAAGCGTGAGAGAAAAAGTAGTGTAGAGAGTCGAGGCGAGAGAAAAACGACCATGAGAAAAGTAGAAGAAAATTGAGAGACAATGAGAGGTGGTTACAGAGAGGAGGGGAGAGAGAGGAAGACAAAAGAGAAGAAGAAAGATTTTGAAAAAAAAAAAGAAAGAGGCCGATAAAAGGGAAAGAGAGAAACAATCAGAAAGGGTAAACATCTCAAAATGACTTAAGTTCAAAATTTTGAGATTGCAGGTGGTGGACCGTTTCTTTTAGACCGCCTCAAATAAGATCGAATGCGATAAGTACTGTAGCGGCGGTGCGCGTGGTCCTCAGCTTATGACCAATGCTCATGAGATTTGGCATACACATTCGTCTTGAGATGAAGATAAGCAAGACACATTTTTCGAATGTGTCGGGAAACTAGGTTGCCAAGCCATGGTACACCATATTACGGGACAAATCAGTGCAATTTCCTCACATAGGGCTGTTGTTGGGGTATTAATCACCTTCAGAGATATTTCTAATTTTGATGCTCTAACCAACATCGCGTTATCATGCAGCCTCAAACTACACGAACTAAAAAAACACAAGAACAGTTTTGACAAACTTAATTGGTAAACAGTCCCTCATGTCCAAAATGAATGACCAATTTACCGTATGAAAGTAAAATGACGATGCTATCATTTTGTGATATTTAGTTTTCATGATATCTTTGTTCGAATTCGAGAAATTTTGATTGAATCTGATTTCCTTTTTGTGACTCACACTGTATTAGTCTGCTTCTTTGTCAGGTATACCTGCGTGGCAGTATCCAGGTCCGGGTCGAAACAACCCTACCAGTACTCGCTTTAGTCTTGTTATACGTGGCTTGGTACACATAAATGGATTGACTGGCGTGAATTAAACAAAACGTTGTTTGTTTAGTGCTTCAACATCGAGAAAGTGTCGAATATCGCCAGTTGCGCGTCAGAGACGAGAGACAAAAATCCACGATGGCAAACGATGGCAAAACAACGAACATCGCACACAAAATAAGCCGTTTAATTTGATCATTACTCTTGCTCTGCCACAACTGTAAGAAAAAAATGGACCTCAAAACCGCCGAGCATCAAATATCGCGCACGACTAGAAAAGCGGTTTGAAATTTCAAGACACTATGATTTGCCATAAGAGAGAAAGCGGAGAGTCCCATTTCTGTAGGTTGTGCCAAGTCGTTTCCACGTCTTGATCATGTAGCTCTCTCGCTGGCTACTGGTCAACGATTTGCGAGGGCCACGCCAGTTGCTTCACCCGAAATTGTATTGTTCAGATGGTTGATTTGAAAGCGCCTACTACGCCAGCTACGGTATATACTATAAACTTTGAAACTCCAAGAAGAAAACGCGCATCTTTGGTTGTTTTGATATTTTTTTTTGTTTTAAGTGTAACTAAAATCCAGTAAATTTTGTAATTCAATCACCCATGTTTATGTGTATTTTTACATGAATATTTTTGAATGATGTTATTTATGCATAAGCTTTTAATAAAAAAAAATCCGCCGAGCGAGCAGTTTTGGAAAACTTTGAAACTCTCAAGAACAAAAAACATCTTTTTGTGGTGTATAACTATCAAAGCAAGTCCACATAATTCAACTGAAATGTGAGCACAAACGGAATGTGCAAGTGTTTATTCAGGATTTTTCAAGGGGGATGGGTGCGTAAGTCAATGAAAAATGATTTTTGACGCGGGCGCTGTCGAATTTTTGATGGCTACCTCCTAACGGGTGGAGTCCAGGGGCCCGCCCAGTCGGGGCTCCCAGGTGGCGTCAGGGTGGAGTACCCTGAAGCTCTCGTTCTAGCAGTTCGGTGAGGCTATCTTGACTCTCTGCTAATACCGTTTCTTCATGAAATAGACAGCCGATATATAAAATCTTCCAACTGTCAAACTTTTGGCACTTCCGTAAATGGTCTAACATTTTTGTATCATGAAATGCTGATGCGAGATCATTTCTTAAACAGGCGTGATATAATTGATTCGGTAGGGCGCGGGCGGAGCCCCCTGAAGCTCATCAGGTTCTACGCAATTTGTGAGCTTGATTTGACCCTATGATGCCCACTATTGTTATGTGAAATGAACAGTCAAAAATGAATTAAGATAACAGAACAAGTTTAATAAAGACACTAATAACACTGTGGAAGACCCGTTTAAAAATTGATCGAACTTTGCTCTATCTGACATATCTACAGTGTTGTGAATGACAAATAAACACCCTAGAACACAAAGTTTTGGACAGTTATGCTGTCAATAGTACCAATATGTGCAGATACAAATCGGCACATAATTTTATATCGCGGCTAGGCAAAATTCTGCAACACAGCCAGTCTAGGAGAAAAAGCTGGAATCTTCTCTCAATGATTTTCACTTGTGTTTTAAAGCACTTAATGATTGTTTTACACTGCAATTTTTTCAGGGCTTCATTTTAGACTGCTATCAAAGACACTATACCTATGGGCATTCATGTAGCTAGATTTTTTAAACCTGAAAACATGTTAACATGTGCCTTTAATACAAGCACTTACCATGGCTATCTTATAAATGTATTTAAAACGGTGATATAAGACCAATTGTAGCTCGCGTTCCCCCAGTTTTCTCTTTTTTTTTTCCTTCCCTTCTTACCTATGTTTTTGCGCAGCCGATTGGCGGGGCGCACGTGTCCCCCGTGCCCCCCTCCCCGTTGTTACACCACTGACTCTCTCAGAGAGGGATAAGCGAGGAGAGTTTCTCAATATTGGTTGATAGGGACGAACTGGAGCTGCATGATGAATGATCTCCCAATAGGTATAGTGGGTTTGTCATTGAAGATGTTCATCGCAGCGCTCACTTCCACCTCTTCCCCAATCTCTATATCAATGAATTTGTATTTAAACTGATAGATAGAGAACTGTGTGTGCTTGTGTGTGCCTTGTGTGTGTGGTATGTGTGCTGTGTGTGTGTGTGTGGTATTGTGTATATGCTGTATATGTGTGTGTCGTGCTCTGTGTCTGTTTATTTGCGTGTGCGTGTGTGTGTGTGTATGTGGTGTGGTGCGGCTGCGTCTGTGTCTGTGTGTTTGCGTGTGCGCGTGCTGTGTGCACGTTGACCGTTGTGTATGTATGTGTGATCTGTTCTGTCTGTGTGTGACAGAGAGAGGGTGCAGTGAGTGTGTGTGTCTGTGTGTGTGTGTGTGTGTGTGTGTGATGTGGTGTGATGGGTGTGTGTGTTGTGGTTGTGTTGATGTTGTTGCTGCGTGTGTGTCTGCCTGTCTGTGTGTTGTGTGTGTCTGTGTGTGTGTACGTGTGTGTGTGGTGTGGTCTGGGTGTGTGGTTGTGTGTGTTAAACTATCCACGTTATCCTCTCCACGGCGTAACACAGGCTGGGGCCTAAAGAATTTTAATTACTAAAATGTTTAGTAGTAAAAGATAGCGGACAACAAAATAGGCGGACAAGCATGCGGACTATGACAACCCTGATCAAACTGCCGCTGCGCGTTTTAGTTGATCTAGTATACGTTTTGGATTAAAATTGTCCAATCAATATCACAGGAACTCCGCCTGCCTTTAACCATTAACCATACCAGGCCCCGTAGAAACTCAATAAAAACAGGATTCGCCCCCAGAATGTTGCGTCTGAAGCTGACAAAACATGATTGTACGAAACAAAGTTGACAAAGAAAACCGCATTGTGTTGAATCCCTCCCGTCCATTACGACAATCCTGTCTTTGTAGTAATATACTTCCACCCTCATGATTGTTTGTGTAAGAACGCCATGGCAGTTTTGCTCTGTGGTGAATTTAATGCTTAAATTGCCTGCTATGCATTGCGAGTTTGGCCAAAAGGCAAAACACAAGACCTACGTACATCGCTTTTATGAGCGAACATGCTCGCAAGAATGAACGAATAATTCAGCTCCATAACCATCTTTTGCTTATTGCTTGATCCATTGACTGAATTTTCATCGTTCAAATTAGCCCGCTCCTATGTTCATTATTTAGGCATACAGCGACTCGGTGCATTAGCATTTATGTCTTCCCAATACAAATGAAAAATACACACAAATTCCTAAAGTGGTATGTACGGTCATCGAAAAAAGTTTTGAAATAATTTTATTTATATTCTCTTGCATCGCCTGTTTTTTCTTACGCTCAATGATCAAATCGCCCATGCAGCAACAGATCACACGGTCTCGCAAGCGTCTTAGGTACCATTCCACACCACCATACATAATCGTAGCAATGTTTTATTGGTAGAGAAATAAACATATCCAAACTTTTGTCCATGACTGCATATTTCCTTTTCCCTGATGAAGCGAGCGAGACAGCTTCGAAAATTCGGTGATTTAAATAAATTCATGTTTGACTCATAATGCATCATAGATTTCACGCTTTTTCTGTTATACAGATGTGTATCAAAAAAAGTAGACACTTAGCAAAAAATATTTATTTAAAAATTGTTTTCCGTGATTATTTGGAGTATCTTTGTGAAATGAATATCTACCTGGGACCATAAGCTATTCTTGATGACACTGTTTCAAGTTTATTTTCGTATTCACAAGTATTTCACGCCATAGGTGAGCAACAACCCGCTTTTGTGCAATCGGTCAAAATGCATTTGCGCACAGAATTGTGTTCTTATAGTCCATGTTGAATGCCTGCAGACCGATGCTGCCAGAAGCTCTCAACTGAGTAAGATTAATGCTGAACAAAACAGGGCGGGTGGTAGGTGGGTGGGGGTAAGAATTGCGTAACAGTGTGGGGGGGCCTCCCTGTAGAAGGTCCGTAGGCTGATGGCGGGCTGCCGAAAGTGGACGCGCGTGAGGAGGGGTCTTACTGAGAGGGTGGTAGTCTGGTTATATGGCGCGGTGTAAGTACGGGCGGATTTATGTACAAAAAAGACAAAAATTGAAGCCAGTTGATTCAGATACAACCCCATAAAAAGAAGACATGTCATGTTCTGCAATGATGCTCGTGAATTAAAAACAAATGCATTTTCTTCTTTTTCAGGTGGGTGGGTTAGTATCTGAATTATGGCTTCAGTTTTGTCTTTCTTGTCACAGAATGGATTAACTCTTCCTGAGCATGCTGAGGATCAAAATACAGCAAAAATGAAGCCATGTATTCAGATACAACCACCCACACCCTCTCAAAAAGAAGCAAAATGCCATTTGCTTTTTAATTCACAGCATCTGCCAAACATGACATGTCTTTTTTTTAGGGGCATACTCTGAATCATGGCTTCATTTTTGTCTTTTTTGTCACAAAATTAATATAAGCCTCTTCTCTGAGCATGCTGAGACTTGAATCCTTGTGCACATCAGTTGCAGAGCATCTGCAGCATCGCCGTCTATGAGTCATTAAGCATTGACCATTGACCATTCAAAACACACTTCTGCTGGGCAAACGTCATACATGGCGAGTTAGCCCACAAAGCGGGTTGTGCCTCACTCATGCGTGAAATACTTTCAATACAACCAGTGTCATCAGATAGCCTTAGGTCCAAGCTAAAATATTCGATATAAAAAATAAATCTCTAGATCGTAAAATTTTTGTGTAATAATTTTTTTTCTGAGTTTCTACTTCTTTTTTATACACACTTTATATTTATATATATTCCTTTTTTTACTGCAAGACCTAGAGCAATAGTTTCGTTTTTCTGGACAGGAATATTCTTTGATCACACGCTGCTGAGTATTGCTTAAAGCCGCAGCTGACGTGAAGAAGCGTAAAACATTTTCAAGAACAAAGAATTTGTAAGATACTCAGTACCCAAAATCATACCTTAGGCTGTTAACCTCCAGGCTGATACACTCTAAATATTTTTTTCAGCTGGAAGCGTTGTATTAACTTTTTTTTACGTGAGCGAATAAACAACAATAAACAATTATCGACAGTTATAATAGTCTATTTGGTAAAATAACATTGTTATTAATATAGTATAAGTTAATCAGATACTGAATATGTACATAAAACGTGAAAAAGATATACATGGTTCTAGGATCATGTGTCCTTATGGAGAATTAATTCAAACATGGCATTTCCCTTTGCAGGAAGTTACAAATTTCAAGACCCTTTTATAATCAATTTTGATTGCTTGTATATATCATTCGAGACGATTTGATTTCATATAAACGCTTGTTCCTATACCCAGTCGGAGCATATCTCGTCTTCTTCCATATGGCGTAAGCAAATAATTCAGCAAGGCCATAATCCACTGCCTACCTACAAATGGCTACTACTACCGCCACCGTGTTCTGCTGCTTGCCTACTTCTACACGGCGACCGAACCACTAACTACTACATACTACTTACTCACTACTACTACTACTACTACTACTACTACTACTACTACTACGACTGTCTTCTTCTACTACTACTACCTACTTTAACTACTACTACTACTACTTTCTACTACTACTACTACTACTACTACTACTACTACTACTTCTTCGTTCTTCTCTACACTACTATTTTAACTACTACTACTACTACTTACTACTACTACTACACTTAACTACTACTATTACTACTCTTATTACTGCTTACTGTTACTACTACTACTACTGCTATTACTTAACTACTACTACTATACTATATACTACTACTACAATACTACTACTACTCTACTACTACTACTGTACTACTACTACTACACATATACTACCGAATACTGCTACTACTACTTTTACTACTAGTGTAGTACTACTACTACTACTATAAATAGCTACGCAATTACCTACTACTGACTACTGCAACCTCTACCACCCCCTAGTACTGACTACTACTTTTACTCTAGTGTAGTAGTACTACTACCCCCATACTTTCTACTATACTACTCTATTCCTACTACTTCGGCTGCTACTACTCATACTACTACTAACTACTACTACTCCTATACCACCCCCCTTTTTCTACATCACCACTAATTGCTACTCTTACTACTCCCGCTGCCTACTGCTACTACTACACTGCTTCTATCCCCATGCTACTTTACCACTTCTACTACTCCTTCTACTCCTACTATCTCCTTCTACTACTCTAATATTACTACTACTACATACATTACTACATTTCCTAGTTACTCGCTTGCTGCCTAACTGTCTCCTTAGCTATCACATTACTGCTACTACTACAAACTTCTACTACCCCCTGCGCTACAACTACTACTACTACTTACTACTACTATTACTACTACTAACTACTGCTACTACTACTACCCACTACTCAATTACTACTGCTACTAGGGTTATTATTAATTATTATTATTATTATATATTTATTATTATTTTATATTATTAATTATTATTATTATTATTATTATTATTCATTATTATTTCTACTACTTACTACTACCCCCTGCTACTACTATCACTACTACGTACTCCTAACTTCTCCTTCTACTACTACTATACTTCCACTATACTACTACTACTACTACTACTACAACTGCTTACCACTACTACTACCCTTACTACTCCTGTACTACTACTACTACTAACTACTACTACTACTACTACTACTATAACCCACCTACTGCTATTCACTATTAATGTAATTAAACACATGGAATAGTACAACCAATAGGCAAATTAGATATGACAAATAAAACAGTGAAACGTTGATAAAATTGTTTCTTCACTTCTCTCATTTCAATTCTTGCCGTCTGAAGTTTTCATCGTAGCTTTCCATGAACCCTTAACCATTCCTTAAACAATGGATCCGAACTTTCTGCAAAAGAATAACAGACAATATTAATCCAATTTTCCCAATATTAAATGCATAAATTATTGCTAGAATTATCTCTCCTTTCAGTGTGTTTATATCTACAGCCGATTGCGTGCCACATCGCGGAGACACCCTCAGGCGCGCGACGTTGAATTAAGCATGGAGACCAAGCAGGCTTGAAGTCGAGCGAGAGGCCGATGGCATTATGTAATTCAAAAAATCGACTACTTACTTCGGTCATTAAAGAAGACTAACTACTCTCTGTGTGCAAGGATCGGGCAATGTAATCCCCGTGGGTTTTCACGCGATATTGAATGACTGAAACCCGATCAATTTTCGAGCGGAAGGTGGAACGCCAAGGAATATTATCATACGCCTAGCCACTACCGCTCGCGACAGAAATAATTATTTTCTGTCTGTCCATCATGGTATCAAACAAAGTGTACTCTGTACGAGTGCAACGTCACGGAAGTGTCCGGGATAAAAATGATTGGATTGTCGACGATTAGAACGGTTACCATGGTTATGACATTTCACAAACATTGAATATAGAACTGATCACTGAAATATAGACAGAATTCTATTCTCTGTAGATTCATGTGCTTTACGGTTAAATAATCTTGCACAACGCAAAGTAATGTATACACTGAATCACTGTTGGAAATTACAGAGACCGAGATCGTTTTGAATGCCATCATTCAAGTAGGTCAGAATGGTTTTCAATCAACCTGTGGGTAATGGGAAATGGCAGCATTGGAAACTGTCCTCATTTCAGACTGAATTATTCTGGAATCGCGTCTGCTCAATGGTTTTCCTGTGAAATGTTTATGGTCCAAAGTTCCTCTCGTTGTACAATTGAATCACAACTCTCTGTCACAGGCAATATCTGTCACGTAGCTTTGTACGGGCATCATTTCTATCATGGTCATAATTTCATATTGGTAAATTAAGCTGGTTTCTCTTCCAAGTAAACACATTTAAGATAATTTCTTCCCGACTTGATATGTACTGTAGCCAGTATATGTATTGGTATATGTTTCAAGTCATTTGGTTCTTGGATTAGTTTTGACAGTTCCCTATCATATCACTGTAAGTTCTTTAATACAATGAGAAAACTCCGCGTCATAATATTTGAGTTATGTTTTAAATGCCCGTACATGTTTGTTTATTGTTTTTTGCTTGTGTACACATCGCTTGAATTCATGTTAATTTTCACGTTAGAATGTGTATAAGCAAAGAGACGTTGGAGAACTCACTCATCAACAAGGAATAAAATAAGGAATAAGTGACTAAGCGAATTTGGGTCATTTTGCAAACCCTTTTATCTTACAGTCATGAACAAACGAAATAGCAAGGGCTCCTATTGAAGTTATTATATTATTGTTATTCGTGGCTGACCAGGTGAAAAGACATAACTCCATACAAAAGAACATGTTCTTTATTGACTCTACATGACCACCGATGTTCATTTTGCAGCTTTTCAATCTACATCTTACCACATATTCTAAAATACTGCCATTTCCCCGTTGGCATAATCATAACAAGAAGGGTAAAATAAATAATCTTTCTTATTCTTTCTGGTACCAAGAATGTATTGATCACTACTAACAAAATGGAGAAATAATCGTTTAAACTTTTTGAGGGGTTTCTATAATACATAACGTCGTGTGCGTGGAAAAACGCCCTTATCACATACTGTTAATGTGTTTGTCCACGCACATGATGGTCAAATATTTCAGTCGAGAACGCAAAAATTTAGATATCAAAAAATAAGGACATCAAACAATGGACATCACCTTGACAATAGGCATCCATATAATGGTTAATTCACGCAGTTTATACGGGAAATGCGTATGGTAAAACCACTCAATCACAGACTGTCACGTATTTTTTTTTAAAGAACTTATTAAAATTTTAGAGAGCCTCATATTCATACCACTCCAGAGACATTGATGGCATGCAACCATGCAAGTAAAACTTTCTTTTTATTTGAAAAATTGTGAAATAGTACGGTACCTTTAAAGTGAAACGCTAGATCGGAAGTAATACTCAATTTAGAACTCGATGCTCCCAGAATCAATTGTATAGTGTAAGGTGTCTGCTGTGAAAATTTCATGGTCATATATTTCTTCCTTGTTGTACCATTATTATCGGAAAATGTTGTGTAGATTTCTGTGGGATTAATTTCTGTCAGGGACCGAGATTAAGCTAATACCGGTAAATGAATGCTTGTTTCTCCTCAAGCAAACAAATTCAAGACGAATCATCCCAGTCTAAATACACTCTAGCCAGTGCATATATTGGTATATTTTGCAAGTCATTTGATTCTTGAGATATTCGTTGACTCCTCCCAATCATGTCACTGCCCTGTAAAGGTTAGTGACATGATTGGGAACACTTGAAAATGCCTCAAGAACCAAATGAGTTGAAATATATACCAACTTTACACTAGCAGGAGTGGATCACCCAGCTGGAAGGATTTGTCTGTAATTTGTTTCAGCATAAACATCAGAGTATCTTAATTTTATCCGGAGACAATAAAAATAAGCCACATAGAGAGCCACACAGCAGGTTTCTGTGCTAGGAGTGATCTTGACATTGTTTATTTTAGAATTAGTCAACGTTTGACTACAAGATTTTCACAGGAGAATCCTTGCATAGTTTGCTTGATTCTAGAGTCGTTTCAGCCCAAGTTGAGGACTACCCGCAATCATGTCATTTACCTTTAAGGTGCATACGCGTCTAAAAATGCAACAACAAGAAACAATAAACAAGTAAAAATGGAAGTAACACCGTACTCGCGTATAAGAACGACCCATAATGATCCATGCCTCAAAGATATGTAGGTAACATAATATCACATGAATAGTCATACTAAATGAATGATTATATCCCTTTTTTCATTTATCCCTTTTTCCATTTCAGCTGGCCGAGCTACTCAAGCCCGAGGAGAATTTCCTGTTGCTGTTCCGATTACAACAGCCGAGTTCGAGTGTTGAATTTATGGAGGTAAACCACCCTCTCCCTTTTATTGTACATAATTATAATGATATGCGTGCGTCTTGAGCAGAGCTGTGAATTTCCAATCGCATGCGATTGTCTTGTGATCATGATATGAGGCACTTGTGAAATGAGCATGCATGAGCTATCACATCAGAAGTTTCCTGCACCTCGCACGCATGATTGTGGTCTAGTACCTTTTCTCCATTCTGAATCTATAAGGTATCTTTGTTTGTTACGTTGGTAATGTTAAATGAGTAACCTTGTTCTAGATAAAAAGATAGATACTATACATATACACATGCATACGTATATGAATAAACATACATATATTCATACATAGGTAAATGTAGATGAATAGATGGCTTACAAACATACATAGATGTATACATACATACATATATGCATAAATGC
>JZLH01S0597549.1:39107-54257 GCA_001188425.1 Eucidaris tribuloides
GTTGTTAGTTGTTGTGTGTGTGTGTGTGTGTGTGTGTGTGTGTGTGTGTGTGTGTGTGTGTGTGTGTGTGTGTGTGTGTGTGTGTGTGTGTGTGTGTGTGTGTGTGTGTGTGTGTGTGTGTGTGTGTGTGTGTGTGTGTGTGTGTGTGTGTGTGTGTGTGTGTGTGTGTGTGGTGATTGTATTTGAAGAGTTTATTTCCAAAATGGGGTAGATCCACTTTTTACCATTCTCAGAAAAATGAGGTTTTTAATTTACCCATATTGCAATGTGTATGCATTAAACCAAGCTAACCTAACAAAGTACCTGACAATGCGAGTATAAAACCACACTTAGAAAAAATAAGTGAGTTTTCATTTTTTTTAATTTTTTTTTTATTTTCATTGTTTTTATCTACCCCCTTTTGGAAATAAACTAACACGGATGTACCTCACTTTGAAAGCAAAAGTTGGTTTTCTTTGCCAGTTTTACCGCTTTTTGTTGAAATTTGATCTTCTCATTTGTGTCATTTTATAAACATATTAAAATTTAATGGATTTTTGCCCCCCCCCAATCAAATTTCATGAAAAATGGATGTACCCCCTTTTAGAAACAAACGCTAGTTTATTTCTAAAAGGGGGTAGATCCAATATTATTCCGTTCTTTAAATTCTCCCATATTGCATCGTTTCTGAGTGAAACCAACTTAACCCCCCCCAAAAAAAAAACCCACATTGCGAATGCAAAACCGCACTTAGAAACAAATTTTTATTCTTGTTTACATTTCCTCTTATTTTCATGTTTTGGATCTTCCCTCTTTTGGAAATAAAGTCATTTTTCTCACCATTTTTCACCACTTTTTGATGGGAATTTCAACTTCTCAATTGTGTCATCTCATAGAGATGCTAAAATTGTATATATTTTGGTAAAAAGGTCAAATTTGATGAAAAAAGGAACTACCCCCTTTTGGAAGCAAAGCTCTTCATTTGTGTATTAGTATATTAGATTCAGATTCATTCTTTTATTGCACCATTGGAAAGTAATTTTGTGTATGTGTCTGTATTTGTACGTGTGTATGTGTCTGTGTGTCTGTGTGCGTGTGTGCGTGTGTATGCATGTTTGTGTGTGGTGCGTATTGGAGTGTGGAGTGTATTTGTGTATTAGTATATTAGATTGAGATTCTTTCTTTTATTGCACTATTAGAAATTCATTTTGTTGTATGTGTCTGTATTTGTATGTGTGTGTGTCTGTGTGCGTGTGTGTATGTGAGAAACCCGGACTTAGTTTTGGTATTTACAAGATTTATTTTTCAGGTCTAAGCCTAAATGGCTCTGCACGTCCAGATGTGGAATAATGACAGGTCTAGTGTCTAGACAAAGATTGATAATATAAATGTTATGGTAATGCAGTAGTAAGTTCTTATTTCTATATCGTTAACGAGTGTAGTACATGTAAATGTGAGATCCTAACCTTGTTAGATTTTTGTATTTTCTGTCTTGTCTCGTTCCAGAATTTCATCATTGAGTTAATAAAGGAAAACAAAGGCGTCGAGGGAACAATAACAGACGAAAAGCTGGAGGAATACACCCAGACAATAGTCAGTTATGGAGATCATGCACATATATTCCCTGTACAGCGTGTCCCAGAAAAAAATGTCCCTCTCGTAGACAACAGAATAATTACCAAAATCGAGCTTTATACTGAATTAAGTTTACTTATTTAAAAAGCCCATTTAATTTTGTAGTTCCTGTGAAAATTTCAGAGGTCTCGCTTTATTGGTTATGAATAAACAGGCTCTTATGTAACAGCAGTGCTTTCCGGCCCATTCCAAGTTTACTAAAAAGAAATGCACACTACAGACATACCATGCGCATTTTCATGCTTCACTACTGTGTTCTCGTTGTTATTAAGTAACTAAAGTCAAGTTCATTCACTTTTTTAAAATAAAAATTATCAAAATTCAGTTCGACTGGTCATGTTTGCTTTCATAGGATGTGTTCCCATTGAAAGTTTGTCCTTCAATGTCCAGCTTGTAAACCTTTATTGTTCTCCCGCACATCCTTCCACCTGATTACCATTCAGGTTGATGCATTAATGAAGCACTGCAAACTTGGAATGGACTGAAAAGCACTGCTGTTACATAATGGACTGTGTATTCAAAACCAATGAAGCGAGACTAATGATTTTTTTACAGAAGTTAGAAAATAAAATGAGCTTTATAAATATGTAAATTTAATTAAGTATAAAACCAGATTTTGGTAATTATTCTCTTGTCTACGAGAGGGACATGTTTTTTCTGGGATACGCTGTATAATCTGAACAACGCACACAAAGAAATGATATGGGTCACCCTCTCCATGAAGAGATACTGGCCGTTGAGAAGGCCGTTAACTCTTGACCCTTAACCCTAATCAGCCCGGGCTTTTTTGAAATTGCTACCGATGGGGGGGGGGTTAATTTGCCCCCTTCAGATCTTGGCCGCGGATTCGCAGCGATGATCCGCGAAAATTTGCACGCGCATAGAGCCGGAGTAATTCCAAGACTGTATGTTAGATTTTTGAAAATAATTATTTCTATTTTTAAGTAATTAATTATGCATATTTTTGTATAAAATCATATTTTTGCCCTATAACTCCCTCTTAAACAGCTCACAGAATGCTAATTTTTGGTGAAAATATTCTTTTTGACTTTTCTAACAATTTATCTGTTGCAAAAAAAATGTGAATCAGAATTAATTTCTTATGTATTTTTATTGTTTCATGAATTTCTTATGATTTTCTTTGTTTTTTTGACCTTTTGTTTTTTATTGTTTTTTCGATGAAATTTTCGGGGACAATTTTGCGATCATAAACAGCATAAAATTAGTTAACTTCAATCAGTAAACAAGCAAAATAATCATACATTTATGAATTTGGGCTGAA
Organism: Eucidaris tribuloides; assembly: GCA_001188425.1. Classification (NCBI taxonomy): domain Eukaryota; kingdom Metazoa; phylum Echinodermata; class Echinoidea; order Cidaroida; family Cidaridae; genus Eucidaris; species Eucidaris tribuloides. The sequence goes on from JZLH01S0597549.1 coordinate 42,004, forward strand.
ACACACTTTGCATTGAAATACACACGATTTCATGTTTTTGAGCGATTTTTATTGTGTACATGCAAGTATGAAAAGTTGCGTAACTCCGGAACGCGTACCCGGATGTCGCGAATTTGGTATCAAAGATCGCAACACTTGAAAGTAAAGTCAGCGAGCGACGCGGTCAAAAAATTTCGCGGCGGAATGTCGCGAACTTTGTCGAGAGGGGGGGGGCTATTTTAGCCCCCCCCGGCCAGATAGGCGTTAAAAAATGAAAAGTGGTTATACTGCATCGAGTTTGTCCGATGTTAAGATTTTGTGTAGGATGTGCAAGTCATTCATTCCTTCATTATCATATCCAAAGCGTGTTTGCACTTCAAATGGGTGTTGAAAGATTGAGATCCATGACGTCATGAATTTGTTGTTTTATGAGAAAAATAATAACGAATGTTACAGAATGGTTGTTCTTTCGCGTGATTTCAATTTATTGCTCAAACTGTGAATCGCGTTATCGATGTATCGTCGTATAAGACACATGTTCGTCCCCACGAGCGCACTGATTGGTAAAACGGCTAACTCCGCCGACGTGAGCCTTTGACTAACGCTGATCGACAACATTTTGGTAACGGCACGTGCAACGTGTTGAGTGCGATCTGATTTCGATTGCTCTAGTAATTTGAAAAGGATGAAGTTTACAACCGTCCTATTGTTACACAAAACTTCAATATTTTACCCAAGTTCTATGAGAGGTGTTTATTATATTAATTTTCAATTGGATATGATTCAGCTGATTATCTTATTAGATGTTATTTTTTGATCCGTGCAAATGAATGACACAAATCTTTAATTTGGCCTCTCCTTTTATATGGTTTAGAGTTAACACCCTCCGTTTGTCAATCCACGATATGGAATTGTTCATCGTGTTTGCCAAATAAATAGCTGACTGTGACATTGGACTGGACAACCCATAGACAAGAAATTGTGGTGTTAGGAGTGGTAACAGTTAATATCCCCCATGTTTAACCCGTTGGAGACTAAGTGCGAGATAACTCGTGTTGGAGTCTATGGAAAATGCGTGTGATAGTAAAATCAAATCGTCTCCAACGGATTAAAACTCTAGAATAGTAAACTTAAAGTGTTATATCCAAAGTTATTTGGTTCAATTACAACGGCAGGCTTGTTAAAAGCAGTGTTTAGTTTAACCCTCTCTGTGTTATTGCGTCAGAACTCCACAGAATTCACGTGTAATATTCTGAGTGTAGTGGTGAAAGTGATAAGGTGACACATAAATTTGAACATTATTGTGTTTGCATCATATTTTCTGGCTATAGATATGGACATTATGAAACACTTCCCTTTAGAGAAAAAATATGCATAAAGTTAGGGGTTACCGAATTTTGCTAAGGGTAACATCTGCATACTCACACATCATTTTAAAATCACAATATATCAATCTTAAATTTTTTAGTAGGTATGATGTACTTTTCTGATGTCTGGAGTAATAATACTGCAGTCTGTGAAATAAAATCTGTTCGATTTACCAAAACTATATCTAGCTTTACACTAGATGTTCAGTTTGTTTTACAATGAAGATGTAAATTTATGATATTTTTGATATAATATGCATAGCAACTCTGAGAGAATATGCATTAACGTCAATAATGATGATAATATCACCACAGCGCATAATACCCTTGACAGGGTCTCTACGCTTTGAAAAAAAAAAAAGAAAAGGACATTGAAGACGAAGAAACAGAAAATGATGCATCTATGTCAAACATTCTAATTACTAATTGTGCCGAAAGAGACATACACAGACATTGTTCTAGATATTGTTTTACCGTTACTAATTACTATTAAAAATGTAAGTTTTAAGTGATGACGTAAACTTTTCCATTGTGTCAGCATGTTTGGTATGAGATGGGATCTGGTTCCACAGTGCTGGTGTATTATGACAAAACTGCGATTACCATAGTAATTGTTAGCAATAATGGGTACTACATATTGCAATAACTTCGTTACTAAACCCCAAAATCACATTGAAAACCGCCATTTAAAGGGAGGAGTCAGCACCTAACACGCATAATTTAAGAAAAAAAATTGAATTCTTGCCAACCAATCAGATCGCACGTGCACAGGTCTGGAGCTGACCATGCGTGACCAATGCATGCCACCCGACGTGTGTTAGTCGCGCCGCGGTAATGTATGCACTGTTTGAATCGATAAGCTCCTCCCCCTATAACTGTTTCTGCAAGTTTTATCCAGGGGTAAAACTTGCAAAGACGTAAAATAAACACAAATTAACTAATTTATAGGGCGTTGCTGAGGTTGAGTATCACACAGTACCCCTTATTTAGGCTGTCTTTATCACCATGTACAATCATTCTCACAATACTCACAATGTCATTTTTTTCTTAACTTATGCCTGTTAGTTGCTGGCTCCTTCTCCCTTTAACGATGCTTCTTTCTTATCTACCTGTTTAAAATAAAATCCAACGTTTCCCCTATGATGATTGATATCGATTCAAGTTTGTGATGAAGGAGCAAGATATATAACCAGGCTCATCCAACAAGGGCGTAATCTGGGCATTCACCCCCCCCCCCGCTGAGGCAGAGGAGTTTCGCTCCTGGAGTGCAAAACCAAATTTTCACCCCCTTTTTTCGGCTTTCAACAGCTGATTTCTGATCTTAAGTTCCACCTCTCCAAAATGTGCACCTCCCCGTGCCACTTTAGTTCCACTTCCTGAAGATGTGCACCTCCATACGCCCTTGTACAATGTAGTATATGTAGCATACAGTTTGTATCAATAAAAAGGTAATCCATGTTTAGAGCTTGAACATTGCCAACTATTTTTATTCAAAGATTTATAACTATAATATCCCTAAAGAGCAACTTTTTTTCTTTCCAATGATACCTCACTTGCATCACTGGTGTCATGCATGACCGAGTACATTGCTCTTGAAGAGAACAATGTCAAGTCACACTTTTTCCAAGTTTGGGTCAATGGATACAAGAATTAAGACACCGATGAATGGGTTCATGTTTTAAAGATGAGAGGTTATGTCACATTTCATGCAAGTTATGCAAAAACTTGCAAACAGTATGGTTCTCTTTAAGAGTAATTTACACAGTCATGCATGACACCAGTGATGCGAGTGAGGTATCATTGGAAAGAAAAAAAGTTTCTCCTTAGGGATATTATACTTATAAATCTCTATAATAAAAATAGTTGGCAATATTTTAGCTCTAAACATGGATTACCTTTTTTTTGATACACACTGTATAAAAGTGGAAAGTGCTGTTTAAGTTTTTCCCAAAAGTTGTCATTAATTGGACTGGCTTTGACTTGTTCTCATTCCAGCTGAAATTGTTCGACAGTAACAACGATGGGAAGCTGGAGCTGAAAGAAATGGCGAAGTAAGAAACCACTTTTATCTGAAAGACCTCATTCCACAATGTGTCCACTTAAAGGCAAGGCCCACCCTAAAGTCAAGTTGGTTTTAATAAATAGAGAACAATGAGAGAAACACATTAATGAAAGTTTGGCGAAAATCCACCAAAGAATGGCGGAGTTATGAACTTTCAAAGTTTTGAATTTATGATGTCACATGCGAGCAACTCCCCCATTGTCAAGTTATATAAATTACATAAAGTGCTATTTTCTCTAGAAAATTGAAAATGATATTACATGTGCATTCAATATATAATTAGAAACATTTCATACATGCTTCTATGGAAAAAAAAACCCGGTCAATTATCATGAACCAATAAAAAGTGGCAATTCATTGAATTAATATTACATGACATAATGGGGAACTACTCGTATGTGACGTCACAAAATTAAAACGCCAGACCTTCATTAATATGTTCTCTCATTGTTCTGCTTTTATCAAAACCAACATGACGTCAGGATGAACCTTGCCTTAATCCCCCCCCCAAAAAAAACCTCTGAGCTACCTGATCGTTCATGATGCTAGTGTCTCCGATATGGTCTGAAAAATTGCAGTTCCAAACGATCAGTAATTGATTTTAAAAAGTGAGTACTCGATGAGCGAACATCATTGTTCCCTCATAGACCACTGCGTTATCGACTTTTTGTCCTCGAGACAATTATTCTTGTTCCGATGTGAAGCTTTGCTTTTGACATTGTAAGTTCATAACTGTCTAAGTACTTTTTCGAGGATATTTATCCATCCATTCAAGCACTATCATAGAGGTCAGATATCGTCGTGTCTCTACGCAAAGGCCGTTAACTGTATGTTGTGTGTCTACGCAAAGGCCGCTAATATCATATATAATGAATACAGTTAACGGCCTTTACATAGGCACACGACGATATCAAAGTTTCAGAGTTATTTAGTTTTTAGATATGGCTTCCACAAAAATTTCAATTTGTGTCTTAATATGTGTGTTTATATCATGAACTAGAAATACATATTGCGTCGAAGAGATGAATTACAGCAACGCGTAATGTACGAAAGTACACATGATGTCAACATACAGATGCAAGAATGAATATTATTCTTGTCGTTAAGTGAATTGTTGATATCAGAATGACCTCATAGCGTCGTTAATTTAGCATTTTTGAAGACCAAGTGACACTTTTTATAAGAACAACGCGTATATTTACCAAAATGTAGAATTGTCAACTTTGAAAGTTACAATATGGTTTAGCTTTTGGGGGTCCAAATGCACTGAAATTGTTCGTATATCCTGTTATCATGTACAGGACTGGATGTACTACAATGTTGAAGCAAGCAAATAATAGCTAGACTTTTCATACTATTGGGGTTTTCATTTCCTTGCATATTGTCATCATAATCACGTGCTGATGTATCAGTTAACATATTTACGTTGTTTCCGCATTAAAGATGATTGGGAACACTTAAAAATGCCTCAAGAACCAAATGATTTGAAATGTATACCAACTATACACCAACTGGAGTGGATCTCCCAGCTGGAAGGATTTGTCTGTAATTTGTTTACTTAAGGAGAATCAAGCATGAACATACTAGTATTTTAATTTTATCCGGGCATGATAAAAAAATAAGACCCATAGAGAGCCACACAGCAGGTTTGCCTGCCACGAGGGACAATAGACATTAGTTATTCTAGAATGAGTCAACGTTTGACTACAAGATTTTCACAGGATAATCCTTGCATAGTTTACTTGATTCTAGAGTCATTTCAGCCCAAGTTGAGGACTACCCCCAATCATGTCATTTACCTTATAGACCGGAGAGATGACCGAGTGGATAGAGCGTCCGCCTCACAATCGGAAGGTCGTGGGTTCGAGCCCCGGCCGGGTCATACCAAAGACTTTTTAAAAATGGTACCTTCTGCTTTCTAGCCAGGCGCTCGGCATTCTAGAACAGAGAAGGGTAATAATAGCATTTATGTTATGCAGGGCCCGCTGGAAGATCAGTCTATTTGATTGCAGTGGCTACCCTGGGTAAATAAAAAATATTATTATTATCATTATTATTATTATTACCTTTAAGAAAGGATAGCGACTGCGGTACAATGCAATTGAAAAGACACTTTACAAATGTTGCTTACATTGACCGATAGCCAATAATTAATCTTGACTCCTTATGTCATTTCTCAGTAAAGGTAATAATGATTATAGATGCAATGTACAAAGGAATTGTGAATTGTAATTTGAATTCCGAGGAATTTCATGTGTGTTTAACTACATTTTGTTTTATTTGTTCTTCTATCAAATTCTACTGTTAGGTTGTTGCCAACAAAGGAAAATTTCTTGAAACAATTTCAGGTATGTACAGTAACTTGTACTTTGGAGTAGGGTCTTCAATATTCAACTTTAGGCATGCTCATTTTCATTCAGAAAATTTTTGATGTTAAAGTTCTAACAGATTATTATATACTGTGTATGTAGTATAAAATTATTATAATATATATGTATATACATTTATTTTAGAATTCCCCCTTTTTAACGAAACAAAGAGTTTGCCTGATTTTTATTATATAACTAATAGCATCTATATAAACGCAGCAATGGAAATTATAATCACGCCTTCTGAAAATAACATGTAACAATCGATGAAACGTAAAGATAATTAATCAACAAAAATGAGGGTATTAGCACACATTTTCATATCCACTGTCATAAAAAGGATTCGAATCTAAATCCTTAAGTAGTGATGGATGCCCGCACGAGTGGATGGATGTATTTTGCATCCACGAAAAAAAAAAAGAAATTATCGTAACCCCATTTTGTCTTGTCTTTGGGTAATGTGAAGGTGGTATTGGGATATAATCACCTTTTCTTGATGAAGTTACACGGTAGAGCAAACATCGCGTTTTACTCAAATGAATATATCACAGGAAACTGTATTTACTCCTCAACCCCCTCTCCCTTCCCAGGATCATACATCTACACTGTAAAATGCACCCCCCCCCCAAAAAAGGGGGGGGGGCTTGGAACATCGGGGGTTCCCTGTATCTTAATGCACGACTTTCCACCGTAATTTTTACGGATGGATCGTATTGTAATTCACGAGTTAACTATAGCTTCGACAATTTAACGTCTCTAAACATTACTTGAAAATATACAGTATTGTGATTTCAACACAGCCGGTGAAGGTCAACAACCAAGTGTAAGAATGAAGCCATGACCCTTTCAAAGTGACCTTTGACATCACTGTTGTTTCATCGGGTCGGGGAGCAACACGGAACTCGCGTAGATACAGGATAGTTTTATTCTTCCGATTGATCAGGAATTAATAGTTTAACCCTAAAAAGACTGGGCTAGTTTGATGCCTAAAAAAACACTGGTGGGGGGGGGGGGCGGGGTGGCCTTGAGATCTCGGCCACACACGCATAGAGTCTCATATACACTACAAAACTATGTAATAAATTTCTAAAAATTTGCATTGTTTATTTTATAATTAATAAATTGGGAAAATATATGCATGAAATCCTATTTTTCGTCGAGGGGGCCTTTTAACCCCGCCCTCTAGTCTGTTAAGGGTTAATAGTTACGAAAAAAAATCTTAAACTCGACAAATCAATTCACCAATGTATATTTCATTCACATGTTATCACTAAACCGTCACAGCTTGTTCGAAGCGATGAAAAAACTGCTGACGTAACAGTAAATCTATCTGACAATGTAAATTTGGACTGCGATAGAAAGAAATGCATTACCTGGTACCGTCTGTATCGTTTTTTTTTTTTGGGGGGGGGGGTCGGTGGTGTTTTTTTTATATTTTCTTTAATACATTAGTCACGTTGCCAGTGGGGAACGCACGAATCCCCTCCCTATTGGGAAAATATAAATTCGCATAAAACAATGAAAGAGGTGATAGCGCGCCTTTCTCTTTGTGGGGGATTAGATGACATTTCACCCACGGCAAGTTTATTGTGTCATGGGAGGCATTAACATGGGGGGGGGTGGGTGCGGGGCTGGGAGCTCTTCAGTTTTTAGGTCTTGTAAGTATTTAATTGTATTTTGTAAATATGTATTATGCCCTGCGTTTACTGTGTCCTCAGTTATGTACTGGGCTTTTCTTCTATGTTTCTTATATTCTTTTCCTGTGTTCGATTTGTATATTCAATGAAGTGATGAAACGCTACATGCTGGGGTAGGCTGCATCCACCCTTTTTTAATAAACTATTTGATGCGCCCACTGCTGTTTACAAAAACGCGTTTACACTAAGAAATCTGTCTAGAAATCGTTCCATATTCTTTTAAAGGTAACGGACCGTAAATATTGAAGTGTTTGTTTGTCGTTCATGTGTTGTTCTCTGTCAAATGTTGATCGGTTTAGTCTTATACCGTTAAACTCCGTCTTTATAAGAATCAGTAATGTAAACCATTTTATTATATAAGAGTAATATTTGGGGTTTTTTGTGAATAAGCGTACTCTACTGGCTGTTACTATAAAGAAATCCCTTTAACGAATAAAATTAACATGGTTACTTCGTAGCTGCAAATTCCGCATGTGCAGAACAACGGTTATTTGTACCAAACTTGTGCAACAAAACATATGAAAAGTGAATATACATGTAGCTCAGCATGAAAGCTAAGTAATACAATCATGCATGTACGAGAAACATATTCAGAAATGTTCCGGTGAAGGTATACTTCTTCAACACAGTACAGCAAAAGCATTATGTAGGCTGAATCAATGGCTGCTTTGAGATGCTTCATAAGGAGAGTATACTCCTCTCTGTGTCATAAGGTCACTTGTTGTACCTGCGAACTGGTTTATTTATTTATTTATTTATTTATTTATGTATTTATTTATTTATTTATTTGCTTATTTATTTATTTATTTATTTATTCACTTATTTATTTATTTGTTTATTTATTTATTTATTTGTTTATTCATTATTTATTTATTTATTTATTATTTATTTATTTGTTTATTCATGTTTATTTTTTATGTTTTGCTGTACCCTCTGAGATCGAAACCAGGCCAAATTCTCATGACCACTAGATGGCGCCATCCCATATTGTATGCAAAGGACATAGAGAAATGACAAAAGCCCTCAGAGAGTTTGTGCGATGACAAGGCTCCACTACCATTTTTTGTTTCTGAATTACTAAGGATGTTTCCATTATATACTTCAAAATGTTAGTCCCCGCATGGAAATCAACGTCATTATGAATTATTTTTGTTTTAGATATTCCAAAGTCTGGTAAACTACGCCGAAGTATCATCGGATAATTAACACCCTGAAGATGCATCCCAGTAACAATACTGCGGCAGACAATTTCACCTTTATTATTTATTATTGTATCATCATCATCATCATCATCATCATCATCATCATCATCATTATCATCCTCGTTATTATAAATTATTATTTTTTTAATATTATTATGATGATGATGACGATGATGATGATACAGTTAAATAAATACAGTTAAAATAAATAGAGTAAATACAGTTAAAATAATGATAGTTAAAATAAATAGAGTAAATACAGTTTCTTCTTCTTCTTCTTCTTCTTCTTCTTCTTCTTCTTCTTCTTCTTCTTCTTCTTCTTCTTCTTCTTCTTCTTCTTCTTATCATCATCATCATCATTATAGATGACAATAACCAATAACAGACAATACAGCAACCACTGGAACGCAAGGGACAGAGAAAGTTAACTAAATACGTGTATATGGATAACTTGTATGGGGTGGGATTAGGGTTAAGTGGATTAAGTGTGTTGTTCAGGGGCCGGTCTTGTATCCTGGGTGAATATTTCTGACTATAATTGTCGTGGAGGACAATAAATAGTCCTGGAGGGCCTTCTCAAGCTCTCATGTCAATCTAGGGTTGGTTCAGGTCCAAGGAAGGCCTGTCAGTTATTAACAGCATGGCATGATATGATAATATTTCACTTCAATCTTTTTAACTTATCGAATTGAAGCACTGAGCAGTGTCGTCGTTATGATTTCAACGAGGAATCGTTGTCTGACGTAAAGCAACTTGAACCCGGTCAATTCTAACGGGGTTAATCATTTGAATGTTATTTGTAGCAAAACAATATTTCGATTACAAACAGCTTTGAGTGGCGTAAACGTTACTAATTATGTCACATGCACTGTACGAGCAATTGGAACCGGGGATTAAACAGAATAAAGGTTTCGATTGTCTTGTTTAATTTATCGTCAAAGTTGAACATAATAGAAAGGGAACAATTGTATCAACTCTATAGGCTTAACATGATTGGAAAACACTAGCATTGTCTATAATTGGGATACTTATATCAAGTAGTCTGTTAAATATGATCTTTATACGATTTGTGCACAAGTTTACAAGTTCAGTAGTTTTGTGGTAATTGACATCGCCGAACGAATTCTCTTCCGTAATTTGTCTGTACTGATTATTAAATGTGTTTCCCATGTATATCCGCAATATTCTTGCCCGTTGTTTTGTTCTCCCTACTTGTAACTAACAACCCAGGGACCGATCTGGCCCGGCAAGGAAGTAAGTATCGATTGCAACACTTTTGTGCCCGCACTGAACGCCTTACAATGTGTGTGTAGGCCTATCGTTCAGCCTTAACATTGCCCCCAATACACCATCCCCATATTGGTATTTCGACACATCCCACGAATCATGCTGAAATGATGATTTCCTAATTCGGAAAGTATCGATGATGGTTAAAGCTTTATTTGTCAGGAGACGGGATTAGATTTTCTCTGCACAGTGTGTCTCAAAAATAATGGTGCAAGTAAAAAGCGCCCTCTTTGGTAATAATAAGAACATTTATGTGACGTCATGCTTACATCACCATCAAGGGCATAGTCTTAGCTTTCAAATGCCGTTTGTTCTGTTCAGTTTGCTTGTGTTTAATTCTAAGATTGTTCAGTTAACATCGAAAAGGTAAAATACAAAATGTGCCACTTTTACTACAGCCAAATAATAGCATCAGGCCTCTTCCCGTAAAGAGAGACATAGTTGTGATTCCCCCATTTTGTATTTGACAAGATATCTCGAGATCAAAACCAGCAAATTGAACAAAACAAACAGCATCATAAAGCTAAGCGTTGCCTTAGTGACGTAAACATGTGGTCACGAGCAATATTTTTCGTCAAAGAGGGCGCTTTTCCCTTGAACAATTTTTGAGACGTGTTGCAGCATGTCTCAAAAAATTCTGCAAATAAAAAGCGCCCTCTTCGGCAATTAGACAATACACTGGTGACATGATGCTTACATCAACGTCAAGAGCAAAGTCATAGCTTTCAAATTCCATTTGTTTTGTTCAACTTGCTTGTTTTAATCTCGAGATATAATGTAAACAACAGAAGGCTGGAATCACAATTGTGTCAATTTTACATGGGATTTTAGTAAAAGTGGCACAATTGCAATTTTACCCTTTCTTATTTAGATTAAAGGCAGGGGATCTCTTTTGCATGCCTAAAAATTAACATTGTGTAAATACAATGGCATTTAGAAGAAAATGCCATCTGGGAACCTTTAGCAAAATATTGGAGCTAAAAACTCAGTTTTAGTGGAATTATAGTGACCGTTAGACTCTGATTTGAATTTTTTTCTCGCGAGAGAAAAATTCCTACCATGAAACGTGCACTAAACGGCAATTGTTTTTCTTTTGCATTTTTCAAATTCTAGGCAATCACTGACCCCCAGATTTCAAAGACATGCCCTTCATCAATAGCCTAAGGGCATGGGTTATCTTTTCATGGTCTGCGGGGATGTTTACAAATGAGATCCACTACCTTTAACATATCTCTAGATTAAGACAAGCAAATTGAACCAAACTAACGGTATTTGAATGCTCAGACTATGCTCTTGACGATGATGTTAACATTATGTCACGAGAGTATTTTTTAATTGTCAAAATGGGCGGTTTTCACTTGCACATTTTTTTTTGAGACACACTGTATAATCATCCCGGCCCCCACTATTGGAAAGCAAACGATTGTGACAACAGTGTTCTTCTAAAAGATCGTATTTTATGTGTAACACTAATACATGAATAAATGAAAAATAGATAAAGTACGAAGAGAAGTCTGTTCCCTTAAAGGTTCCTTTCCATTCAATTATTTTGCATACTGTTAGATATAAGATACTTCAGTTTAAACTCATATGAACTTCAAAATGTGAAAACTATATTCAAATTCATCTTTATTTCTCCAAACGTAAAATTACCATCCGTACGTACAAAATATGAGTTGATATAATATTCCTGGGTTTTTCTCTGTCTTATTATGCCCAATATGTCCTCAACTAACTAAATGTTCTCTGCGATTTCATATTATTTCAGTTTGCCGTCGTAATTATTTGATACACCATAGAATTCGAGTAACATATATAGGAAACATAAACCATAATCAATATTATTAATCACATCCAATGATATCATTATTTCTGCATGCATCATCTATACACCAGAAAACAGTTCCGATATATGTTTATATTCCCATATCTATTTTCTCCATTAATCCAAAGCATGTGCATATTAAACAGATAATGGGTGTATCATTTATTTATTCCATTTTCTGCATCATAATGCATGAGTGTTTTTATCATTATCTATCCATTTATTTACCTATTTATATAGCATTCATATAATATATTTAAGGACATCATTTCACCTATCATTGTATAATATATCTGTCGGTTGGATATGCTCTTCTAAAGATGCATGTTGATATGGGGGAAGGTATACTTCGCTTTTACTTTTATTTCAATGCTACTGGTGGTTTTGTGTCGAATTTTAAAGGTCGTATTGAGTTTTGGAGTATCTCCAAACTGTTTATGTGAGAAAAGAACAAGAAATGCAGAAT
>JZLH01S0597549.1:54282-68964 GCA_001188425.1 Eucidaris tribuloides
AACAAACTAGTTAAGTATATTTGTATTCTGCAACAATCAGGTAAAATTAAAATAGACAAAGTATTTTGTGAAAAAAGTATGTTAACAAAACAAACATACTGATATGGACAATGAATGATTGAATCTGAATTTGAAGTATGATTACATCAATACGATTTCAAAGCCAAACAGGTAATGCGAAATTTTTAGAGTCCCACTTATGTTCAATTCTTGGGTATCAAATAAAAAATCAACATCCATCTACCTATTTTTTTTTTCAATTGTAAGTTAAAAGCGAATTGAATTCAGACATCGGTTTGCCTTCAATCAATGCAGAAAAAAATACCGGTTTATAGTTTTTTTTGTTTTAGGTGAACACTTTTGACAGTTATGAACCTCTAAAGGAGGTAACTCCGCCAGATTATAATTATGTTGAGAGCACAAATAACTCTAGTATTGGTTTTATGCACAGTCTGAAAGAGTTGTGACAGCTGGTCAACTGAATTTCTGGAGGGGAGGGGATGAAAATTTTGTGAAATTCTGTACAAAACCAAAATAGAAATCCTTTATACTGTCGTCACAGAGTTTGATGGAGTTACCAACTTAATATTTTTCCATAACGAGGATCCAACAAAGTTTTGGAAATTCACAACATGTCAATGGCTACTAGGACTTGTTTCGGAAACTTACTATTTTCTCCTTTTCCATCTTTAAGCAGTTGCTCATTGCATAATGATGTCTGAATTCCTCCCCTTCAAGAGCAGATACGTTGTTTGACATTTCAAACCTAAACTCAATTGTACCTTTCTAATTTATAAACATTTACGGCACATGCATCATGACACATTTTTTCCTGCACATGTAATAAGCACCATATTTTTTAAAAATTAATTTCAAAACTTTGTCAGAAAGGAAATGAAATCCATTTCGTATTCTTCGCAAACTGCTTGTCCTTGTTCATCATTTTGTGGACTTGTCCTGACCAAAGTAAGTTTTCATCACACTGTGGGTAATGGTTCCAGCTTTTTACCTCTTGCACGGTTTCCCTGCTTCCATCTATTATAAGTATAAATAGATATATGTTGACAAAATGTGTTGCCTTATTTAATTACACTATGAGGTCTTAAAGGTATTGGCTAACATTTACCACAGTTAAAAAAATCTGAGCCACATGATTCCCCATGATACCAGTGTCTTTGATGAGGTCTAAAAATGAAGCCCTGAAAAAATTGTATTTCAAAATGATTATTTAGTGCTTTAAAAAAGTGAAAATCGTAAGTTGACCAGATTCACTTTCCCCATTTCCTCCCATAGACTTACTGTGTGTACACCTAGGCTATTAAAACTCGCCCCGAGTTTTAATTGTTTATTCATGCATAACTTGCCATTGGCAGTGTAACTTTCCAAACTTTTGTATTCTAGGGTATTTATTTGTCCATTCGAACACTGCTATGTGGCTCAGACATCAAGTTTGACAATTTTTTTAAATTGAAGCTCCACAATGTTAGCCTATCACTTTAACAATTGGAACCTCATATATGCTCCAATATGAAAATTGTTAACATGCCTGTATATTTTACTGATTTTTCCCTGGTGACAGGCCCAGAGGCTGTACTCGGTATACCCCCCCCCCCTACTCAAACGTATTGCAACATACACTATAACGCATTCATTTTACGTTGAAGGGGTCTTTCTAAAATGATGTCCTAATTACGTTTATGATTGGAAAATAACGAATTATTTGAAAAGAAATCAATGAATATTCTTTCTGGTTTCTTCTCCAATGCGGAGAGATGATCAAAAGCAGGCGCGCCCACGACAGAGGGGCTGGAACATACAATTTTGCATTTTTTCGCCTCCCTATAGGGGTGGGGTGTTAATTCACACTAGCATCGTAAATCGGTCTCATTTTACCAATGAAACGGTTTTAATAGTTTAGAAAGACTTCCAGCAAACAAAAAATTTGAATATGCTCCTCTGAAGGGGTCTCAGAAAGAAGACCACACCCCTGGAAGACGATAGTGACTTCCTATTTTCATAAGACAGTGGCAAGGAGCAAACGCCCCATATTTGAAACCAGACTTCTTCAAGTTATAATTTCTTATTCTCTCTCAATTCTAAAGGCAGTTAATTATTGTAAACATCTTAAAATTTACTGTCATGAAACTTCTCAGTACATTGGATATAATGATGCGAAGAGAAAGCCATCATCTTTAATTAGCAGCCTTATCCTCCTTCTCACTGTCTTATGAAGATAGGAGGTCACTTCCGTCTTGGAGGGGTGTGGTCTTCTTTCCGAGACCCCTCTAGAGGAACATATTGATATATTTTGTTTGCTGGAAGTCTTGCCAAACCATCAAAACCGTTTCATTGGTAATATGAAACCGAATTACTATGCTAGTGTGCATTAACACCCCACCCCTATAGGAAGGCGAAAAAATGCAAAATTTTATGTTCCAGCCCCTCTGTCGTGGGCGCACCTGCATTTGATAATCTCTCCGCCTTGGAGAAAAACGAGAAAGAATATTCATTGATGTCATTTCAAATAATTTGTTAATTTCCAATAATAAACTTCATAAGGACATCATTTTAGAAAGACCCCTTCAACTCAAATGCATGCGTTATAGTGTATGTTGCAATACTTTTGAGTAGGGAGGGTATATTTATTTGGCTTTGGGCAGCTGTGACTGGGTGATTTACACCCTGCGCTAGAATTCGCCAGTTCTTTTAAATTACACAGTGTGTTATGATTTCGCGCTATTCTCATCTCAAGTTAAGTTACCAAATTAAAATCTATCTACCTTACCAAAGTACACCCTAAATGCGTTCGTTTTTTCAAACTCGGATCAGTAAACAAGTTATGTTTTGTGTGAATTGTGTTTGTTTTGGGACTGCACCCACAAAAAGATGTACAGAAATGAAATGTTTGCATTACTGGCACTGGTATCGACAGCAGACGAAAAATGGTCTTTGTCCTGTAAACCTGGTTACAAAAAAAAATCACGTTTGCATATTAGGTGACTACGAAAATTATTAATTTGGATTATGAAAAGCTATCCCTGTCCAATTTTGGTAATATTTGCTGGCAGGTGAATGTACCGCGTGTCCGCCCCCCTCCCCTCCACCCGTCGGTGAGTGACAGGATTCATGGCACTGTAGGGCACTCCCAATTTGTGATTTACTTTTGGTGGTAAGTCATTCGTTTTCTCTCATTTTCACCGTTATTTCTTTTCAATTAATTACAGGGTCAAAAGGGCTTGACTCGATCAGAGTTTGAAAGAGTGTTTAGCTACTACGATAAGGTAAGTTTCGCTTACAACAACCAAAACAGACCAAATTAATCTACTCCATGCTGTTAGTTAGACCAGGGGCGGCGCTACGAGGGGGGGGGGGGGCTGGAGGCGGCCGCCCCTATTATTTTCTAAGTCATGAATATTAAGGGGTTTGTAGTTTTCGAAATCCCCCCCTAAGATTTTCGCTGAGCCACTTTTCGGTTGATATTTAGCTATGAATTTGGCCGTGAAAAAACAAATTTGGCCGTCAAATTTCCGCCAACGCCCCCCCCCAACACACACACACACACTGAGTGACTTTTCTGGTGTTATTTCGGCTTAGGCCGGGAATTTGGCCGTAAAAAAAATGGCCGGCAAAATTTTCCCCGACGAATTTCGCCCCTCCTAAAACTTTACTCTGTGAAGCTGAATGAATAGAGTCCGTTCAGTAGTATTATTGAAGTAACCATGGACATAATAATCTGCATAATAGCGTATAAAATTTGTTAATGAATGCAGAGGGTACACATTTGTAAAGTATAATACATTTCTAACATAATACATCATGAACACACATGCACTGTATGGGTCTGAAAGAAGACTTGTAGATAAGTACAATTTTTGTCCTGGAGACAATAATTCAAGTAATTTTGGGGCGTGCAAAAGAGACGACTTGCCTTTAATTGTTTGTCCAGCTGCCGGTTAAAAAGATGTGGTTTATACAGTGTGTCTCAAAAAAAAAAATGTGCAAGTGAAAACCGCCCTCTATGGCAATTAGAAAATACTCTTGTGAAATGATGCTTACATCAACATCAAGAGCATAGTCTTAGCTTTCAAATATCGTTAGTTTTGTTCAATGTGCTTGTTTTAATCTTGAGATATGTTTATTTAAATACGAAAGGGTAAAATCACAATTGTGCCACTTTTACTACAATCCTTTGTAAAAGTGACACAATTGTGATTCCATCCTTTTGTTGTTTACAAGATATCTCGAGATTAAAACAAGTAAATTGAACAGAGCAAATGGCATTGAAAAGCTAAGACTTTGTCCTTGACGTTGGTGTAAGCATCATGTCACAAGAGTATTTCCTAATTGCCAAGGAGGGCGCTTTTTACTTGCAAAACTTTTTGAGACATGCTGCAGCACGTCTGAAAAAATTGTACAAGTGAAAAGATCCCTCTATGACAGTTAAAAGATATTGCTGTGGCACAGGCTTATGTCAACCTCAAGGCCAAAGTCTTAGCTTTCAAATGCTGTTTGTTCTGTTCAAATTTCTTGTTTTAATCTCGAGATATCTTGTAAACAACAAAAGTGTGGATTTACCATTGTGTCACTTTTATGGGAAGAGGGCCTGATGTAAAAGTGGCACATTGGTGATTTTACTCTTTCGTATTTAAATAAACATATCTTAAGATTAAAACAAGCAGACTGAACAGGATAAACGGCATTTAAAAGCTAAGACTATGTTCTTGATGGTGATGTAAGTATCGCGTCACAAAAATGTGTTTCTTATTACCAAAGAGGGCGCTTTTGACTTGCACAATTATTTTTGAGACACACTGTAGTCTTGGATCAGCGCCTTTAGGAAGTCTTTCACGACTTTACCCTGCCTGGTCATCGGGCCGTATCACGCCTTCACATGTGTGCACCACTTAAGGCGCTCAAGCCAATTTGCCTCCAACAGGATTTCTCGTCCTCTCAGGCACCCATTTGTTCTCCTGGGTGGAGAGGGATATTGCAGATGAAATGCCTTACCAAGGACACAGACGGGATTCGAACCGGGGATCTCTAGGTCGAGAAACCGTTGTCTTATCCACTAAGCCACGACACCTCCACTTATTGGGATATGTTTTTTATGTGGGTCTATCATTTCAGGATAAAAATGGAACAATCGAAGGAGACGAACTGACTGGATTCCTGAAGGATCTGCTCGAACATGACGGAACACAAGTAAGTAGTCTTCCATCTATACTTTTCCAAAAAGTAACACGAAAATGGAATTTGTCTGAATAAATATATACACAACACAAAAAGTAAGATCCCCCTAGACAACTCTGTCATTACAAATTCACCTAAACCCCCTTCACATTAAAATACCTGATCTCAATCCGGTGCTGATTCTGATCGGCACTCCTTCTTAAACCCCTTCTCATTGTTCTCAAAACGCCGTATCAACACCGGATCAGCTCCGCATCAAATCTGTGGGTCCCCTTCATATCAACTTCTCTTCTCCCGATTTGTTGCCACGGTTTTGCTTTCCCGCACTGAAGCAAATGACATTGGCCGGAAATACCCTCCGTGCAATGCATTGAATGCACTATGAAATTTATGTGTGAAAGTTGTTTTATTGTGACATCACAGTTATAGCAAAATTGCCAAAAGAGGATTTAATCAAATTTGGAAAATGGTAACTCTTGACTGGGGTATCTAGAGTTGCTCGAACTTTCACTGCTGTGCTCCTCTTGCTTTTCTGCAATCGTTGAATCCTCATTTACGTCTAGATAAAATTCTCCTTAGCCAGCACAGTCATGTCTGATTCATGGTTCCATGTCGTCTCCATCTCTTGAAGATAGTTCCATATCGGTCTGGATATGTTTCTGTTGTCTTTCCAGTCGTTTTCAATAAATAAAATACACAATATTAACAATCACTAAACATTATAAACATGTGTATAATATTCTATAACAACTTAACCTTGAATGAACAAACGAATTGAAAGTTCAAAGATGGATGATTCTTTTAAATTCTGTACTCAATTCATAATACATTTTTACGTATTAACGTTTAAATTTTGTTGAAATCAACAGCTGATTTTTTTTATCCAACTAGACTTATAAATTGAATACAACCCTTTTTTTGATTTTGCGTTTAACATGTTTTCTCAGTGGTTTTTAAACTACATGTAATTTATTTTCAATAACAGTAGTGTTTCATTTCCACAAAGTACAATTATTTTACAATTTTTGAAAAAAAAACTCTTTAGGTACCGAGGTGAAACATATTTTTTGGCGCATTTATGTAATAATACTCTTACTGTAGCTTGCAAATTGTATATCATGTATAACTCCTTTGCCAAAATGGCATGGATTGCTAGTCTATGTTGATCAAATCATACAAATTAACCCCCCCCCCTGTCAGCCTGAAACAGGGGGTAGGTAAACGACCAAAAACAATGACTTTTTGGTTTTATCACCTCGAGATGTTTATTCCGTCCTGTCCGTGACATGCTTGCCCCTTTTGGAAACTCCTGGTCCCGCCGCTGATACCTACAAACCTAACCTTAACTGATTGATTGTCGTAACCTATTGAATTACTAACACTAACCGATTAGCTGTCCTTGTAACCTATTAAATTACTAACCCTAACCGATTAACTGTCTTTGTAACATATCAATTTACTAACCTTAACCAATTAACTGTCGTTGTAACGTACTTACGTACTAATTCTAACCGATTAACTGTCGTAACCTGCTAACTTACTAACTCTAACCAATTAACACTTGTTTAGGAGGTTAACATGGAGGAGCTACAAAGGTGTTGCGAGGCGCTTGTCCGCGTCTGTGATCGGAATAATGACGGGATAATACAGAAGTCGGAATTAGAGAGATTCATAGCCACACGAGCAGACGAAGAACCGGAGGAGTGTTAAGGAACGACGGCATCACGTGACGAATCACATGACCCGCTGGTTTTGACGTGTTCACGTGACGACTCACATACCCTGTTGTTTTTTTACGCGTATACCAACCCATCAGGCTAAACAGTCTGTTAAACTAATATACCTTTGGCCTAATTAACATATGGTATTCCGATCTAACATTTGGCCTAACTAACGTATTGTTACCTTGTACATATTAGAGATAATAAGAAGTATGTATGACTTTATTAGCACATGTACAAATATTTATATATAATAATTGTACAACACTACAGCACGCAACACTGTGATATTTAAACGTAGCAGCAGTATCTTAATGAAAATGAGGAGAATTAGTGCCTATTCTCCCACCGTAGAATAATAATATTCAAAATTACACAATTTATAGAATAGATGTAAATTTGCTGTATACGTATAGTGGGCAGCCTCTATAGCCTTTTTTGGTATAACTATTTGATGTAGACTGTAAACGTTATGAAGCAGTTTCAAATACTCTTTAGACTTCTATGCATACATCTGGTGGATACGTGCATTATTTATTATCCATTACGTAACGATGTCAAAAGTTATTAATTCCTATTTTAAATATCATTTAACGCCCCTTGTCGGACATTTGCCGTTTTCACCGAAAACAAAATGCAAGTGAATGTTGCATAAATCTTTGAGAACAACTAAAAGTATTGAGAAGTACTGAAAGTATAGTGCTTCGCATGAAATTAATGTATCAAGGCGCTGCACAATTATATCATTATCCCTTTTTTTGGATACATGGTCTAATCCAGCACTTAAACGAAGTCACTTTCCAATTCATTCCTCTCTCCTGAGGCGCACATGATGCTAATCAAATACATCAACGTTGTCACGGTTACCTTCCTCCCAGGCGGAGGTGTAGTGAGGTATCTTACACATAACCACATTTACTAAACAAAGCTTTATTCACTCAGCCACGACTCTCTGATTTCTGAGTGTAATAGGCCTACTTAGCATAGAAAATTGTGATCGAATTTAATTTTTTTTTTATTTATTTATTTATTTATTTATTTATTTATTTATTTTCTTCTTTTTTTTTGGGGGGGGGGAGCTCCAATAATCGATGTAGCATCGCGAACTGAATACGTCTTTTTATTTGATTTTGTATAAAAACACACTTTTATATAATTTTATACAATGTGTCAGTTATTTTCTTGTGTGAAGCAGAAATATTAGTTACATTGCTAACTTGAATTATTGAGATCATCGAATCTAATACTAACTGTTATGTTACCGTAAAGTGAGTATGTGTGTACATTGTAAAAGTGTTCAGTTATTTTCATTCTAATAAGCTGTTGTATCAGCTCCTCTTCGTCTCAAGTGTTCGGTCAATGACAAGGTGAACAAGCGTGTCGAATTACGCACCCTATAGTATTAGAGAAGAGAGCATGTGCAAATAATTGGATACCTCAATGAGGAAGACCTAATGACTTTGCTTGTAGAGTAATTGGCAGAACGTCCTAGATTTGAATACCAGTTAAAGTACTTCAAATTTCACACATTGTTACTCATCCACTTATCTTACTTTAACCTGTACATGTTTAAGAACTGCCAAATCGTTAAAACAATCCACCATGTTTGTTTGTTTGTTGATTTTCAATTAAGCCAAATGTGTAAACTGCCAATGTCACTACATTTGAGGGAAAGGTTACCATCAACAATGGTTTTTATTTTCCATTAAGTACATCATTATAAGAGTTAAGGAATTTAGTAGATGTTTAAAAAAACACAGTATGTTGATATCTACGCCAGACTTTTTTTCGGACTCCTAATAAACATTGTTAATTTTTACAAATTGTACAACGTAAAAGTAAAGATGAGGGTTTATAGTACCGTATCACGGCATGAACGCTGTCTCACACGACTTACTGACAACTTGCTGACTTGACTTTGCATTTTGTAAGAACAAATTGATAGTTGTGTTACACCCATATCTTAAAAACATGGGATAAAAGATGTTTCACTTACATTCGTAATTTTAACAGTAAGTATCCAAACATGCTGACAACGAATTTTCATGGAACTGGGAGACTGGACGCATTTATATGTGTCTTCTTTTTCAATGTTTATAAAATCTTTGTTTCATTTGTATTAATAATTATGTTGTGATTCGAGGATTATGTCAATAATTACAAAATGTTAAATACTCGGAGTCCAAATTTTAGTGCTGAATTTTATCATAGTTTTCTACATTACAAATGTATAATTCTAAACGATAATTCTCTGCTGCTTCTGTTCAGTATCAATTGAAGCAAATGCCTACGGAAGAAGAAATGCGCATGCTCGGGGACAGTATCTTGAAAGCCTGTGACACCGATGGGGATGGCGTGTTGAATCGACAGGAGTTACGAATGATTGTTTGCAGACCTCAACATAGAGAGGGCGCTAAACAATGAGCAGAACCGTTGACAGGGTGTTTGGCCAATTTGGTTTCTACAGATGGTAACATGGCGACTGTTCTCATGTGATCGCGCAGTAACAATAATGCTTCGCGTAAGAATCCATTGTTTAACGGTCATCACATGACTGTAGACTCCATGTTGCAACCTACTTGAAACCAAAGTTGTCCAAACTCTATATACGGCGCTGACAATGAGAAAATGTTTTGCTTGTAATCAAATGTATTGTCAGGTCCCCTCACCATCAAAATCGAGGTTGTTCAATTGTACTAAAACTGCCATATGTATGCATTTCATTCCAGTTGAGAACCAAATGGGCGCTATTGTTGTACAAAGTCAATAGTCTTAACGACATTCTGGTTATCAATGGAACAAAAAAAATAACACCCTTTTAAAATATATTTGCCCATCTACGATAACACGATAACAAAATAATAATATTACTTGAAACAGTGTAGTAACCAGGATATTTTGCGAGGACAAAATAATGAGTATAATGATCATACCCTTAATCAATCAACAGAATTAATCAAACTGATACATATTATCTTTGTATTCGTAGTATTTTAGGAGATTGTTCTTGTAAGTATTCTTTGTGTGTAATGTTTAGGATTTATATTGTTATTTTTTTTTTTTGGATTTGACGTTTTAGATGTTTCTTTTCATAGATAGATTGATGGTTTTGACGTTTATTTCATCTTTGTAATAAAAACATATATATAATGCCTCATGATGATTACGATGATTACAATGTATTTTCTTTTGTATTTATAATGCTAATTGCACTTGCATCGAAGGAGCGGTGAAATGGGAAAGACAATTGAGTGTGCATAGATGGTATGACTATTTTAAAGTATAACTATATCCTGTCTTAGCGATAAATGTGTGTATACAATTCTATGATAAAATATGTCTAGGAAATATGTTATGTTATTTTGTTTTAAAGTACAATATCTTGGATTTAATGTCAAAAATATCAAAAGTGAATACAATAATCAGGCAGTGAAATAATAAAATATATGCATTTCAAACGAATATAATTAAAGTGGAATGAAACCCAGACACATTCCTACATTCAGAGATTGCAGAACAATACAAGAAGGAAATTAGTGAAAGTTTGAACAAATTTGGTTGAACAGTTCAAGATTTATGTTTGTTCAAAGTTTATTTGATCCTTGTTATGGAGGATTGTTAAATTGGCAACTCTACCAGCTTTTTAGATGAAAGTGTGGAGAACTCTTCATTGGTTTTGTACACAAAATTTCACTTATTCTCACTTTTTATCAAATGTCTGATTTGCTCTTGCTTGTTGTGCAAGCATGTCCTAGCAAAAGTGATTCTACATGTTTTTCTGAAAGAATTTAGATACTTTCTCAACTGACACTTCAAAAAACGTCAAATTATTGAAAATTTGTGCACAAATCCAATGGGAAGTTCTCCTCAATTTCATCTGAAAAGTGGATAGAGTTGCCAATTTAAGGATCCTCCATAACAAGGATTAAATTTTTTTGAACAATCATAACTCTTGAACTGTTCAACCAAATTTACTGAAACTTTCACTATTTTCCATCTTGTATTGTTCTGTACTCTCTGAATTCAGTAAGATGTCTGGGTTTCATTCCCCTTTAAGAAAATTTATCTAGCTTTACACTACTCTGTGTTATGCGTTCAATTTTCTGACCTGAAGAATAACATCGAGGTGATTTGAACGAACAGCAAAAATTGACATGTAGACAACTAATAACCCTACTTTCACATCCTATAAGAGAAAAATCTACCAGATTTTTATCGAAATTTGAATTAGAAATGGAAAAGAGAAGTGCAAATACGAACAGCCACATAATATGGTCACTTCATTACTGGGGTCTTTACATTCCATGCTGTTCGCCATTGTCAACTTTTGTTAAAGTTTTGTTTACATGTCACGCGCTACTCCCAAATAGTTTAAATGTAAACACTCGAGGTATTATTCAACATGTATTGATATTTATATAAAAGGTGAGATTTGTCATGGTTATTTCAAGGTGAACAGGATACTGATACTGAATTTTATTAAAGTGGAAAGCTCGAATAAATTGGATCTTTGTGTAGTGACTCGTTTGTATTTGGTTGTCAGACTGCAATAGACACGTTAATGTTTGGCCCACTTGTCGTCACGGTATTCAGAATATATTAAACCTGGTCAATACTGTTACAGCGGCCTGTTTCTGTTAAAGTGGTATTAACAAGTGTGACACTTTTACAACATTTTTCTTCTTCTTGTTGTTGTTTCATGGTCATTTTTTTGGAAACCTCGAAGATTCAAGATATCTCCTATAGTCATATTATAGTACTGTGGGAAGTTATGTACGCGTAGGCAGCTAGATGAATTCTCAATTTTGCCCGAAATAAGACAGAATTGATGCTTGCCGCATAGGACGCAAACGTGTCCCGTATGACCAGCGACTGTCCCCCTCAATTATAAACAAATGACAAATTACTGCATAATTGATATTACCCTTTTCTTCATTGCTTATACACACAACAAAAAGTACTACCCCTTTTTTCAAACCACCACAACTTTTGAACGAAATGAGTTTTAGCAAAATAATTTGGCAGGAGTATTTCTACACTCATTGGCTAGCATCTGTGAGAAAATGTGATTGATTCGTCAAGCCATGCATGAGTGAGCATGCATTAAAGGCAAAAATGTCACTTTTCAAAAGTCGCAGGAGTCATTTCTTATGCCAAAATAATGGTAGATAATGGCATTTTTTGCTTTGTTCATAAAGTGTGCTCACTCAACCATGACATGATTACAACCTCTTATGTTCGTACAACATGTAAAGATACATTTTACTGAAAAACACAGGATTTCAATTTTACGATTTCAAAATAGAAAAAGATGGATATTTTTTAGATTGAGCTCACTGAAGCGTAAAATAGGCGAAAAGTGCCAGAAAACGGGTAAGGGGGTCAAATGACAGATGATTAAGATAAATAACGCTTAATCATTTAACAAATACAACATTTATCAAAATCCTGCATCAAAAATCCCCCAAATGATCCTTGTGACTTTTAAAAAGTGACATTTTTGCCTTTAATATGTGCTCACTCATGCATGACTCGACGGATCAATTACATTTTCACACAGAAGTAAGTCAATCAATGCAGAAATACCTTTGCTAAATTATTTTGCTCAAAACCGTTTCTTTCAAAAGTCATGGTATTTTGAAAAGGGGGGTAGTTACTTTTTTGCTGTGTTTATATTAGCACAGTAGATTATTTTTTTTAATTCTTATTTGTAAAGCACGGTATCGCTCCGTTTGAGACGTATACAGAGGTGCAGCAAATTTGACATGTTTCAGGAGTTATTCATTTTCAGACTCTTTCATTTAAAATATTCTTCCAAGAATGAACAGATTTACGTATTTCCATTATACTACCACTTGCTCAACAAATTCATCCATTATTGTTCCATGCTGTATTCTTTCGTTCTGTTTCTCGAACTGCTAAGGCATGTATTCTTGCGTCCTTGTTTAATATTTTGAAGAATTTTACCACAAGATAAGTGAGATGTGTTTTCCACCAAAATTGAGTTATTAACATCACATTTGACAACTGCTTACCGAGTGATTATATGAAATTTGAAGTACAAACAAGTACAACATATCTCGTGTTTTGCTTTTATGTTTCTACAGTGTGTCTCAAAAATTGTGTAAGTGAAAACCGCCCTCTTTGGCAATTAGAAAAATATATGTATTTAATACTCTCGTGACATGATGCTTACATCAACGTCAAGAGCATAGTCGTAGCTTTCAAATACCGTTCGTTTTATTCATTTTGCTTGTCTTCATCTGGAGATATGTTAATTTGAATAAGAAAGGGTAAAATTGCAATTGTGCCACTTTTACTACAGTCCCTTGTAAAAGTGACACAATTGTGATTCCACCCTTTTGTTGTTTACAACATATCTCGAGATTAAAACAAGCACATTGAACAGAACAAGTGGCATTTGAAAGCTAAGACTTTGACCTTGCCGTTGATGTAAGCATCATGTCACCAGAGTATTTTCTAATTGCCGAAGAGGGCGCTTTTTACTTGCAGAATATTTTGAGACATGCTGCAGCACGTCTCAAAAATTGTTCAAGTGAAAAGCGCCCGCTTTGACAGTTAGAAAATACTGCTGTGACACATATTTACATCAACGTCAAGGGCAACGTCTTAGCTTTAAAATGCTGTTTGTTTTGTTCAACTTATTTGTTTTGATCTCGAGATATCTTGTAGAAAACAAAACGGTGGAATCACAATTGTGTCACCTTTACGGGAAGAAGGCCTGATGCTATTATTGACTATAGTAAAAGTGGCACATTTGTGATTTTACCTCTTTGGTGTTAAACTGAACACATCTCAAGGATTAAAACAAGCACACTGAACAGAACAAATGGCATTTGAAAACTAAGACTATGCCCTTGATGGTGATGCAAGCATGACGTCACATAAATTTCTTATTATTACCAAAGAGGGCGCTTTTGACTTGCACAATTATTTGAGACACACTGTACAGAGTGTTTATAAAAAAGCGGAACCCAACTTCCACCCGCAGTATTTTATTTAATAAACATAATTATGTTTATTACAATATGTCATCGCAAAGATAATTTATTACTCTTTCGTTTGATACCATATTTGTAATAATTAATCCTTGAGTTATTGAATTACAGACATTTTAATTGAGCAATGTCAAAACTACTTTGCGCGCAAGATTTATATCTTTTCATCAACACGATCACAGATGAGACCTCTCGTATTGCTGACAAAATGGGAGATCTCGGTGACTAACAGTAATGAATTATCTTTGCGATAGATAAACATAATTATGTTTTCATTGCGGGTGGAAGTTGGGTTACGATTTTTTATTAACACTCTGTATAGGCGCGTGCAAACTCTGGCGAAGAAATGCATGTTTTAAAGTCAATATGGATTTAGCGCGTTTTGCGATACTTTATTTGTCGTAATTTAAACAGTGTTGTGATTCCTCCTCTCTCACATTTTAATTTATATAATTATTTACAATTCGACAAAAACACACTTAAAAAGTCGAATAGAGATTCCCTCTAAAGCCCAAGTCGAAAAGACAAATTGTTTTTCGTCAGTCTTTCACAAGGTATTCTATTGTCACCCCAGACATAATAAACAACATCAAACCATGATCAAGCCTACTGAAAATAGCGACAAATTGTTATTTGTAAATAAACGGAGAGTATGTAGCAACATGTACATATCCTATGGCAATATGATGTTGGCTCCCCCGACATTTTAATTTTTCATTAATTTGTCAAAAATGGAAGCATTCCAGAGTGTT